>JAODAL010022730.1:0-64113 GCA_025379985.1 Phyllomedusa bahiana
TTGAGGCGAAACCCGTATGACACTACCCCATCCCCCTTCCTCCTCGCAGTGATGAAGCCCGCAAAATTTTTCGAAAAGACCACGTTGATCCCAATGCTCATCATATCACAACACGGTGACTTCGTCGTCCTGACATTCTGCATCCAGGAGCTGGGGTTACAAGCAAGAGGCACTGCAAGGCTTGCCGACCGCCCGGATTTTTGCCGATTGACTGGCTTCCTTCTCCTCCTCTGAGGGCATCAAAAACTGGGTGTCAGAGCAGACTAAAATCATCCTCTTTGCCTCTTGATCTTTTAACATGCCTTCTGACCCCAAACCCGCATTTTGTCATCAAAGAGGTCTTCAGAAAATGGATTATCCATAGTGGGGGGTACACGAGTTGACATTTGGGACTGCTTCATGTTGGAAACGGATGCGATGATGCTGATGACGACTTTTGTGCCGTGACTGGGAGGACGAGGAGGTAAGACGCTGGATGCGGGTTGCATTAACCACTGAAGGACAGATTGGCGATGCTGTTCGTTACAAATTCACAGGGCCCTGACCCAGCGAGACAGGCCTGACGGTCCTGCAACTGATGATCCCCTGGCATGCGTGTTTGTCGCCAGCACTGGAAGGAGCACCTTCTCTCGTACCTCTACCTCCATGTCCTACCCCTCTCTTTGCTCGCTTACCACCTGCATTTCGCTCCATGTTCAGAAAGATATAAATTTGAGAAGGTATGGAAGAGTTTTGGAAAGTCTCTTATTAAAAGACGGCAAATCACAGCTATTCTCAAATCCCTCAAATCAAATCAAAATTGCTGGATTCAAATTTAACTGCAAGGTGTCTATCAACAAATTCTGGACGGGGCAAAAGTGCAAAAAACACATATCTGTTATGTTTTCGTATAATACACGGTATTTTTGCACCTTTCAATTCACCTGTGTGACTACAAAATTGCTGTATCAAATTTAACTGCAAGAAAGATCAATCAACAAAGCTGGCCTGCCCCAAAGTGAAAAAACACGTAGCTGTAATGTATTCGGATAATAAAAGGTATTTTTTTGGCACCTATCAATTCACCTGTGGTAACTACACAATTGCTGGATTCAAATTTAACTGCAAGGTGGCTCTATCAACAAATCTGGACTGGGCAAAGTGCAAAAAACACGTATCTGTAATGTATTCGGATAATTAACGGTATTTTTTGCACCTATCAATTCACCTGTGGTGACTACAAAATTTCTGAATTCAAATTTAACTGAAAAGTAGATCTATCAAAAAAAGCTGGCCTGCGCCAAAATGAAAAACACGTATCTGTAATGTATTCGGATAATAAAAGGTATTTTTTGGCACCTATCAATTCACCTGTGGTGACTACACAATTGCTGTATTCACATTTAAGTGCAAGGTGCCTCAATGAACAAAGCTGTAGTGCGCCAAAGTGAAAAAACACGTATCTGTAATGTATTCGGATAATAAAAGGTATTTTTGGCACCTATCAACCTGTGCTGACTCAAAATTGCTGGATTGTAATTTAACTGCAAATGGATATATCAACAAAGCGGGAAGGGGCAAAATTGAAAAAAAACAACTATCTGAAATGTATACTGATAATAAAAGTGGAGTTTTGCACCTAACAAAGAGCCCTTTGCAGTTACTAGAAAAGATGTTATCCTAATATAAGTTCAGGCTGCCCAATATCCGGAAAATATTTCAATAGAAAACGTTAATAATAAAGCTATTGCAATGTCTACACTAATCTTGGTGAACTTTATCCAGTATTTTTTATAGAGCTTGTCTTGTTCGCCCCGGGGCCCCCCCTCCTACTACCCCCTGATTTTACAGCGGTAGATGCCCCTTTAAAATTCTCTACCTAACTACATAACATCTTCCAATCTCTAAACTAACTAAGTTGAAAGGATCACAGTTAACAGTAGAGCTTTCTCTGTGAAGAATAGAATAATTCGCTGAGCTGTTTGACACAGCAGAGCGCACGTCCTACTGCTATAGAACGCTGAGAGACACGATCATAAAAAGGGAAAGGGGCTGTTCTATGTAAAACGAGGCCATGTGATTTTTCCAGCCAATCGCAACCATACACATCCCATTCATGACATCGCACACACATCTCACCCTGCTCTATTCGTAAAGCTGATTTGCGGCCGCCAAAATGACAGGAAGCGCCGAAATGGCGCGATATTGATAGATGATGCACAGATTTTAACCTAAATTATCGCATGATCTAAAAATTTCGATCAACATAAAAACTGTGCCGATTTCAACTTTGTCGATAATAATCGCTCATCGCTAGTTAAAAGCCTTAAAATGTAGGGCCAGATAGGTGCAGTTTCAAAGGCTGTCCTAAAAAATGTCAAACCTCTTTGGTCACCTGATCTCCTGGGCTGAACACAGAGCTGTTTCCAGTGTGTGTATACACAGAACTACTGAGCTTCCAGTCATCAAACTGCTGATGTAGAAGTGCAGGAAGTTCCCAGAAGATGTAATGAAAGTACAAAAGTGTTTTTAATGGGAGATATTTTTTAGAATATATATATTTTTTCCCCACTACACAACCTCATTAAGGGTCTTTTAGATGGAAAAATTATTGGGTAAATTAACCATTGTAGGAACACTCTCAACTATTTCCCCGGGTCAGCTAATCGCATTTTTTATGCAGTTCTGAAACTTCTCATATAACCAGATCATGTGCTGTTGATGATAATGAAAACCGGCCAAACAAAGAATTGTTAATTTAAAATGATTGCTAGCCCCAGGCTTAGACTGACCCATAGGGCAGCAGGGAAAATCCCCAATGGTCCCTGGGTATGGCAGGCCTTGGACTACTTTTCAGGGTGAACAGCAGAGAAAGAGGCAGAGTGCAAGAATGTGCAGTATGTGCAGTCATGTACAGTAGCTGTAGGGTGGATACCAAGAATCAAGTCCACTGGTGGCCCCCAAAATCAACTCCACTGATGGGCCCCAAGAATCAACTCCACTGGTGAACCCCAAGAATCAACTCCACTGGTATGCCCCAAGAATCTGCTCCACTGATGAACCTCAAGAATCGACTCCACTGGTGGTTACCAAGAATCAACTGCACTGGTGGGCCCAAGCATCAACTACATTGGTGAGCCCAAGAATCAACTCCACTGTTGGGCCCAAGAATCAACTTCACTGGTGGTCTCCAAGAATCAACTCCACTGGTTGACCGAAGAATCAACTGCACTGGTGGACCCCAAGAATCAAGTCCACTGGTGGGCTCCAAGAATTAACTCAATTGGTGGGCCCAAGAATGAACTCCACTGGTGAGACCAAGAATCAACTCCACTGGTGGACCTCAAGAAACAACTCCACTGGTGGACCTCAAGAAACAACTCCACTGGTGGACCTCAAGAATCAACTCCACTGGTGATCACCAAGAATCAACTCCACTTTGACAGTGTGACGGGTTCCTATAAGGCGGATTGATTGACTTACAGTAAATTGACCTGCACTCCTTAAGAGCAAACTATCAGCCCATGAAAAATGAACCTAAGCCAGGAATTGACCCGAGTCCTGTGTTGTAATGTATCTCCAGACTATTTTAGAGGATGCATAGCAATTCAGAAAAATTAATTAGTCTGCATCTCTTTAGCTACTAACATATTACAGCACTTCAGGACATTTTTCATAGTAACAGGTTCCCTTGAAGAAGCAACCTCTGAGTTCTGAACATTTCATGTCTCTTTAAATCATCTTAGTTGTAGATTAAGGATCCTAATTTATGTTTTGGCCTTTATCTTCATGGATGACGGACTTCTGAGCTAGGTGGATTTCTGCATGGCCAGTTTTTTATTTTTAACGCGCAGGTCATCTTCTAGTGTCAGTTCTCCTGCAGTAAATATTGTCTCTATTTCCCTGTCCCCAACACAATAATCCCTAAATGTCCAAACTTAATAGTCCTGCAGGAAAATGATTCCGTACCCTTATATAGAGAATCAATGCAACTGAGATAATGTAATCGTGACTTCTTCCCTACCTTACTTTAATCCCTTCTCAAGGGGCAATTCAAAGGGGTGTTCTCACCATGCTATTTCACAGAGCCTGCTATTCACAGTGAGCTTCAGGCTCCCTCTTCTTGTTCAGGCGTGGACGGGTCTACAGGTTTTTACAATTCAGCTCTGCAATTTTTTTAGCTGAGCCGTTAGAGGGACATTGGTGATGGAGGAGTTCTAACAGCAGGGCAGAAGGCTACAGAGCTCTAACGGTTTAAAGTGTGTTAGTAACATTGATAAACAAGCTCCCGTGCTGTTGATAAGACACATCAGGGTATTACATCACCAACCACCCAACCCCCCACCAGGCTTAGAGCACAGGAAGTGGTTTATAACTTTGGGAAGCTTGTATACACAACCAGGAGATAAGAACTACTCTAAATCTGAACATGTTTAAAGCTAATTAATGGGGTGAAAATAACCCTTTAAAGAGACAAACAACTAATTTATTATAATGGGCGGGGTTGGCCACAAGTTTTTTCAACGTTATATTGAGTGTTAACCAACTTTTAAACAAACCCACAGGGGAAGAACAGCCACATCCATACCCAGGTGGCATGATAGACCCCAGACAGACTTTCTCATCACTAAAAACACCACTGGCTGTGCCTTGACAGAAAACTTGAAAGAGAAATGAAATAAAAAAACCACAGGTAAACAACAGGCAAAGCCAACTAATAAAAAATGGAGGGAGGGTAGGAAGACTTCTACACAAACCACCTGACCCTTCAACCATCCAACCAAAATATAGTGGGCATAACATCACAATCACTTCATGAATTGTGAAAATATACTTTTCTTTGCTTGGTGAATGATGGAGATTTATTGCATTGTTCATGAAAGTTGTAAAATTACAGGAAATCATAGAAATTATAGCTTACATTAGGTAGCTTGTATATTAGGGCCCCTGCGAGTGTGTAGGTTTTATATCCATATTATAGAAATCTTTAAAATATTTTACGCATGACTAGTTTGATCGAACCGTTCGAGAAAGGTAAGTTCGAGTCGAACTTCCCGGATTTTTAGAACTCGAGCTGAACCGAACATTTTACTTTTCGTTCGAGTAAATGTTCGAGTTCGACACGCTATTTTAATCATTTTCATGTCCAAAAATTTGCATTGCCGCGGCGGTTTTTAGGCGCATTAAATCAGTGTAAAATGTGCCAGAAAGTATGATCCTCTCTAAAATCTGGTGTCAGATATACCTTATATAGTAAACGCAATGCGCCTAAAAAGGCACATTGCACCTAAAAAGCAAAATTGCATCTAAAAAGGGGGCATCGCTCAAATTTGCGGCTCATAGCATATCATTGGAATGTATGCAATGCACCTAACGAGGCGCATTGCGCAATGGAGGCACATAACATATCATTACTAGTTTATGTAATGCGGGCCCCAATAGGACACGGGGTTTAGTTATCTGACTGCAAGCTGGGGGCTTGCCCTTGTCTCTGGTCACCTAGATTTCCTGCCTGTGTTCCTTTGGCATTCCTCCTGGTTCAAGTCTGCAGTTCCTCCTGGCTTTTTCCAAGTCTAAAATTCCTCCTGGCATTCCTTCTGGTTCAAGTCTGCTGTTTCCCTCTGGCATTCCTCCAGGGTTTAAGTCTGCAGTTCCTCCTGGGATTCCCCTTTTGGTTCAAGCTGCTGTTCCTCTGGTGTTTTCTCCTGGTCTAAGTCTGCTGTTCCTCTGGTGTTTCTCCTGGTCCCAGTCTGCTGTTCCTCTGGCATTCCTCCTGGTTCAAGTCATCAGTTCCTCCTGGCTTTTTCCCAAGTCTGCAGTTCCTCTTGGCTTTTCCAAGTCTGCAGTTCCTCCTGGCTTTTTCCAAGTCTGCAGTTCCTCCTGGCATTCCTTCTGGTTCAAGTCTGCGGTTCCTATGGTGTTCCTCTGGTCCAAGTCTGCTGTTTCCTCTGGTGTTCCTCCTGGGCCAAGTCTGCTGTTCCTCTGGCATTCCTCCCGCTTTTCCAAGTTTGATGTTCCTCTGTGTTCCTCTTGGGATTTCCAAGTCTGCTGTTCCTCCAGCATTCCTCCTGGGTTTAAGTCTTCTGTCCCTCTGGAGTTCCTCCGGATTTTTCAAGTCTGCAGTTCCTCTGGTGTTCCTCCTGCTTTCAAAAGTCAGCTGTTATTCTGGTGTGCCTCCTGGCATTTCCAAGTCTGCTGTTCCTCTGGCATTCCTCCTGGTTCAAATCTTCAGTTCCTCCTGCTTTTCCAAGTTTGCAGTTCCTCTGGCTTTCCTCCTGTCACTTAGTCTGCAGTTCCACCTGGTACTACAGTAAGTTTACAGTTCCTCCGTCCCAAGGATCCACCTCTCTCCTCAAGAAAATGTTTTCATGGACTATTTGCATTTTCCTGTGAGTTTGTCTTGCTGCTATAAAACCTGTTGAAATGTTACAATGGGCTCACAAAGCCAAAGCAACTCTTACATATACGACCAATTAATGCGCATGAACAAAATGAATACCAACGGCCCCCAACAACTACAAACCTTATATAATTGAAATTGCAAAAGACCAGAACTATCGTGACGCATATGGTAAGCTGAAGCGCATAACCAGAAGATCGTCACCGGCAAAAAAAAACTGAGTAGTTGTAGTTCTGTGCAAAATTGAAAGTACAATTTCAACATAAATGGTGATAACATAGAAGAGCGCAAAACAAAAAGTGCTGCCACTAAAAAGAGCCATGTGTGCGCAAGAACGAAGAAAGGGAAATAATAAACGTGAAAAACATGGGTTTAAGCGCAGATAATTACACACATGTGCAAGAAAGATACATGTGGCCAGAACCAATAAAATAACCAAAAATATTGTTGGATTTCACAAATAATTATTCTTATGGGCGTTGACATTCATTTGGTCAAGCACATTAACTGGCCATATATGGTAAGGTTGTTTTGGTCTTCTGCAACCCATAAATTTTGTCTTGCTGCCACCCCCCCTCGCCCAAGCCACTCCCCACCTCCTTAACGTCTCCATGAGGGGTACATCCTGTAGAAAAGCACAATTGATGGGCACACATAAAGCTTCAAAAACCTGAATATTCCCAAAATGCAAACAACTTCAAAGACAAAATGAAAAGGGCGTTTCTATAGAAGGGATAACAAAGGGCGACATGTATGAACGTTGGCGCTGACAGGACAGTTCTAAATCGTTTAAGGCTAGGTTCACATGGCTTATTCACGGCGTAATTGTGGGACATATTTCGCCCGCAATAACGCCGTGTGCTCTGGAGCAGGGGCATGGCGGCTGGCAGCCCACCGGCCCCATAGACATTCATTGTTCACGGGGCGTATACGCAGTGAAAAATTGACATGTCACTTATCTCCCCCCACGGCGTATTGTCCGAGCGGGGAGAGGAGACATAATCCATAGTTCTCTATGATCTGACTGTTCTTCTGCAGGTCATACATACAGGGCAGTGTAGAGCCAATGCCACAAGTTTGGCTCAGGCACCACCTTTACCCAAGTCTGGCTGTTCTTCTGCAGGTCATACATACAGGCAGTGTAGAGCCAAAAACACAAGTCTGGCTCAGCACCACCTTTACCTGGCTGGTTTGTTCTTCTCAGGTCAAAACATACAGGGGAGTGTAGAGCCAATTCCACAAGTCTGGCTCAGGCACCTCCTTTACCCTGGTCTGGCGGTTGTTCTGCTGGTCATACCTACAGGCAGTATAGAGCCAATACCACAAGTCGGCTCAGGCACCACCTTTACCCTGGCTGGCTGTTCTTCTGCAGGGCTTACATACAGGGGAGTGTAAAGCCAATACCACAAGTCTGGCTCAGGCATCACCTTTACCCTGGTCTGGATGTTTTTGCGGGTTTAATACAGGGCGTGTAGACCCCTTTCCCCCAAGTCGGCTAAGGCAAAAAACCTTTACTTGGCGGGCCCTTTTTCTTCTGCAGGTTACATACGGGGGCCGTGTAGAGCCAATACCCAAGTCTGGCTCAGGCCCCAAACCTTTCCCCGGGTCTGGTGATCTTCTGAAGGCATAAATAAAGGGAGTTAGTGCAAACAAAAAGTCTGGTCAGGCCCCAAACCTTTATCTGGTCGGCTGTTCTTCGGGCAGGTCTTACATACGGGGCCCAGGTAGACCCAATTTACAACAAGTCTGGTCAGGAAACCCCCTTTACCCTGGTCTGGTGTTCTTCGGGCAGATCTTACTTAAAAGGCGCAGTTTTGACCCCAAATTTCCAAATTTCCCCAAAAGGCACCCCCTTTCCCCTGGTTGGCTGTTCTTTGCAGGTCATACATACAGGGGTGTGACCCAAATTCCACAGTCTGGCTTCAGGAACCCCTTTACCTGGGGGGGCCCTTTTCTTCTGCAGGTTTTCTTTCGGGGCCCATTTGTAAAAAGGCCAATACTACAAGTCTGGCTCAGGCCCACCTTTACCCGGGGTTCGGGCGGGTTCTTCTGAAAAGATCTTACATCCCCCCAAAGGCGTGTGTAGACCCAATCCCACAAGTTGGCCCCGGCCCCCAATTTTACCCTGGTCTGGCTGTTTTTTTCGGGCAGGTCATACTACAGGGCAGTGTAGAGCCAATACCCAAGTCTGGTCAGGCACCCCTTTCCCCTGGGGGGCTTTTAAAAAAATGTTCGGGCCCCTAGGTTTGGGTAAAAGGAATTATAAATTTTGTCTACCTTTTGAATGTGGTGCGACGCCCCCAAATTCCCCCCAAATTTCTTTGGCGCATTACAAAGGTCGCGCAGGGATTACGCCCCCAAAATTTTGGAAATTCAATTTCATACATCTACGGGAACAGGGCTCCGGAAAGTTTTTTTGACACAAAGTAATCCCGAGCCCCGGAGTCACATGTTTTTCTAAAGATTGTACATCCTTTAGATAGTGCTGGAGAGTTCAGCCTTTTTCTTCCCCTAAGCCTTTTGAAAAAAGCATAAACCCGGGGGGTGTAAAAAAGGGGGGTAAATCCCCACTCAAAGAGATGGTTCTTCTCCCCAAAGAGGGAAAAATAGCATTTTCCCGGCATTTACTGTCTGAATTGTATTTCCTGTATGTTTTTTTCCCCCTTTTGAAACAGACCCAAATTTTTTTCTTTAGCGGGGAAAAAAAAAGATTTGGGGCGGCTGAAAGGCCCTTTTTGTGGCTTTTTTTGCAATAGAAAAAAGTTTTTTTTATGTATTTGGGTAAGTTATTTTCTTCTGCAGTTTATAGTCCAGTTTATTTGTTTCAGAGTCTCAATGTCCCCCTTTGTTCCTTAATGTTTGTAAATGACCAGTATTAGACTGTGGTTTTAAACGCATTGGGGGTTCCTTTATAACGGAAGCCAAAAGGATCCCCAAACGACACCAAAGGGGACAAATGGCTTTTTGGGAAATATAATGGTCTGGGACAAAAAGGGTTTCTGGTGGAGCCCCTGGGGGCCCTTTTGTACAAAATACTGTCTTTAAAACATCTGTAGCATTAGGGTTCAGTGTGTTTTGCCTCTAGAATATTTTGTATATTGGTTACTTTTTTAGCCCCGGGGCTTTTTTGGGTTTCAAATTCACTGTTGGGAAAATTTTGTAAAAACAACTTTAAAATTCCCCGTATAATTTTCTGGTACTAAACCCCCATGTGTAGAAGCATCTTGAAAAAAGCAACAGGGCAGTTGGGAAAGGGGGCTAATTTGCAAGTTGGGGTGTCTGAAAATATTGAGAAGGGGAAAAAAACTTTTCCTTTTGGAGAGCACCAGTTTGGTGGTTTGGTGTTTTTATTGCCCTTTTGGCCCCCTATAAGCTTCCCGGGATATCAAAGGCAAATTTTTGGGAAAAGGAGGGGGAAAGCTCACTGCGCCTTATGGGTTGTAACAAATCCCCAATTTACTTTGATTTTAATGAAAATTTTTAGAAGGGAAAAGGGAATAATTGTCCAAAACCAATATTGCTCATCCAATTTCGCGTTTAGGGTTTTGCCCCTCATCAAATGTAGGCAGAGCAATATTGGCTTGGGTGGTGGGAGGAATTTAAAATGGGGATGAGAAGGGGAACATCTCTCCTTTATAGTAGGGGGGCTAAAAGGCAAAACAAAAAAAATAAAAAACCCTTTAATGGTGCTTCCATAAAAAGGGAGATGTTCCCCTTTTCATACCCCAATTCATTTCCCCCACCCCGTCAAAACCAATATGCTCTGCTCTACATCAGGGGTTATGCTGATTAAAAGTCACAGTTTTAAATTTATTGTCCTTTACTGACCCGGAGTTACTTTTTTTAATTTTTCTTTCAGAGCCCGCGCTCACTAAATTTTGCTGGGGCAATCACTTGGGGTACATACTTTTCTCTCCTGTAATGATCCCGAGTTTGTCCTGTAATTTTTCTCCAGAGCTGCAAACACCATTCTGCTGGTTTCAGTCACCCTGTACATAAAATTACTTTCCTGTAATGATTCCCGGGGTTTCGTCCTGTATATCCCCCCAGAGCTGCACTTCACTATTTTTGTGGTGCAGTATGTGTACATACATTTCTTATCCCGTATGATCCTGAGTTAATTTTTTGTATTATTTGCCCGAGTGCACTCACATTTGCTGGTGCAGTCACTGTGTACATACATTACTTTTCCTGTATGATCCTGGTTACTTTCCCGTATTATCCTCCAGGCTGCACTCCATTTGCTGGTGCGTCCCCTGTGTACATAGATTTTCTTATCCTGTTATGTTTTGAGTTTTCATCCTGTATTATTTCTCCAGAGCTTTCACCCCACTCTTCTGCGGTTTCAGTCACTATGTCTTCATTACTTATCTGTTCCCGATCCTGAGTTCATCCCCCTTTATTTTACTCCAGAGCTGCACTCATCTTCTTTTGGTTGCGTCACGTGTACATTTTCATTACTTTCCTGTTGATCCTGGGGTTACATTTTGTTTTTTTACCCCAGAGCTGCACTCACTTTTTGGGGGGGGCAGTCATGTGTACCTTAAATTTCTTAACCTGTACTGATCCGGGTTACTCCCGTAATTTTTTCTCCAGAGCTGCACTTACTATTTTGGGGTGCAGTCCCGGTACATACTTCTTTCTTTTATGATCCTGGTTCGCCGTATTTCCCCCGGCTGCACACTTTTGCTGGGCAGCACTGTGTACTAGATTATTTATCCTGTTGACCTTTGGGTTTCCTGTTTTTACTCGAGTGCCTTCCTATTTGCTGGGCAGTCACTGTGTACTACATTATTTTGTTTGTTGATTCATCTTTTATTATACCCAAAGTCACTCTATTTTGCTTGCATCTATTACTTCATTACTTTCCTGATGATCTGATTTACACCCTGTATTACCCTCCAGGCTGCGCTCACTTCTCTGTGGTGCAAGCACTTTACTACATTATTTACCCTGTTGACCCTGAGTTACATCGTATTTTTTTTCCAGAGCTCATCACTACTTGCTGGCGGGGGGTCACTGTCTATTGAAAAAATTAGAACTTGGGAAGGAAAACCGTTGGTAATTGGGATTTTTTGGGGGATTTCAGTGGATTGTATCTTTTGTCCCCTGTTTATTGGGGGCAGGGATTTAGTAAAGGGGTGGTGGGGCCATCCTTTTTGGGGGACGATGTCCATTTTGTTGATGGGCGTCTATAGCATAGGGTTTTTAAATGGGGTTTTACTTTGGTCCCCCATTTTTTTAGATTTAAATTTTAAAATTTGTCTTGTGTGTAAACCCTTTTTTTTCTTTTGGATTTTTTGGTTATTGTTAGCCCGTATTTTACTAGATTTAAAAAGGTTAATTTTTTTACTTTTTTTCCAGTGATTTTTTTTGATTCTAGCGGTTATCTATTATTTGGGAGATGCTTTCTTATCTTTGTTTTGCCATTTTCATTTTTAAAGATGGGAAATTGAAAAGCAGAGGTGGGGGGGAGCAGAGAGAAACTCCCTTGGTCAGGGTTTTGGGTAAAGGGGAAAAGCTTTTTCTTCATGTCTAGGTTAATTCTACATTTTACTGTTACACCCCTATACAGTGGGGAAAAAAGTTTTTGTTAGCCACCAATTGTGCAAATTCCCCCACTTAAAAAAGATGAGGGCCTGCAATGACATATAGGTCGCCAAAACTATGGAGAAAAAGGAACATGTATTTTGGAAGGCCGTCAAAGTGTTTTGTCGAGTTAATTTTCCATGTATAATGCTTTGATGTATGAAAAGGGGTTTTGTGTTGTTCAAAAATAGTGTGCAAAGTTCATCGGCCCGCCTGTGTTTTTGGGCGCATTAGGGAAACTTAGATGTTAATAATGCCCCAACAATAAAAAGGCTATAGCAGGCTGGAGATAAGAGCAGTCATTTGATGCATGTCAGTGAATGAAACTTGGTGTGATCCTGCTTGGGGACACAGTCCCAGCAATACCCTTTTTGGGATGTAGAAGTGAAGGGTGAGGGCAGCAAATCTAGTAAAAATGTAAAATATCAAAATCTGAACAACATCATCAGTGGGTTTTTTAATGCAAAATTTTTTTTAGATTCTTTAATTTTTTAAAAACATTTTTTAGGAGTTTTTTTATATTTTTTGGGGGTATTAATATTTTTATATAATTTTTTGTGACATATTTCATTAAATTTAAAAAATGACTTTTTATACGATTGTTTTTTTTTAAAATTTCTTTTTATTAATGCCCCGTTGTAAGTTGAGAAAAATTTGGCATTTTGCCCCTTACAGCAATCTAGCTCCACTTTGATCTCAGGCCCCGCGAGCACATTGAGAAGGGCTCTGTCCGGCAGAAAGCGCCCGTTTTGGGTGAAAAACATTTATATGTGTCTTTCTTATGAAAGTGGTGCGACGCCCCCGAAAACCCCTTTTGTTAGGCGCTAAGAAAGTGTGGTTTACGAACATGCACCAACACACTCATTTGGTGCATTAGCTCGTGACTGCTATTTTTGGGGATTGTACACCAGAAAAAGGGTGAAAAACCAGATCATACAGGTCTCCCTAAATGAGAAAACAAATCCCAAATATCCCATTTCCGATTTGGGAATAATTTATTTGCAAATTATGGTGGAAAAAAGTATTTGGTCAATAACAAAAGTTCATTCAAACTTTGTTATATATACTTTTTCAGCAATGACAGAGGTCAAAGTTTTTGTAAGTTTCACAAAGGGTTTGGACAATGGTGCGGATGTTGGCCCCTTCCCCTTTAGATCTCCTTAGAGCATTTTTTGTTTTGGGGCGTCCCGGACAAATGGACTTTCAATCCCTCCAAAAGGGTTTTTTATCGGGTTGATATCTGGAGATGGCAGCCACTCCAGGATCTTTAAAATGCTTCTTACAAAGCCTTCCTTCGTTGTCCCGGGGGTTGTTGGGTCATTGTCATCTTCAATGCCTTGCTGATGGCGGAGGTTTTTACTAAAAAACTCACGTAACGGTCCATTATTTTTTCTATACCCCGGGTCAGTCGTCCCGGTTTCCCTTTTAGGAAACAGCCCAAACCATGAGTTGTCCCCCCCCTGCGTCACAGTAGGTATGATATTCTTTTGGGTGCAACTCAGCTTCTCGCTCCCTCCAACAGAGAGTTGTGTTTTACCAAACGTTTACTTTGGGTTTAGTGACCCTGTGACATTCGCCCCAATAAAACTTCTGGATTCCCAAATTTCTCTTAGCAAATTCAGACGGGCCCGACGTACGGTTAAAACAGGGAACACGTTGGCACGCAGGATCTGGTCCCCGGCGGCGTGTGTGTTACGATGGTAGTCTTTGTTACGTTGATCCCGCTTCGCAGGCCGTCGTTCACTAGGCCCCCCGGGTTCTGAGATTTTGCTATGTTTTTGTGTTTATTTTGACCCCATGGGGTGAGTTTGTGTGGGGGCCCCCGATGGGGGGAGATTATCAGTGTTTTTGAATGTCTTCCATTTTTTTAATTATGCTCCCTCAGTGATTTCTTCACACCAAGCTGCTTGCCTTATTGCAGATACAGTCTTCCTGCTGGTCAGGGCTGCCAATTTTGTTTCTGGTGTCCTTCGTACAGTTCTTTATTCTTTTACCATAGTGGTGTTTGGTGTTGTGACTGTTTGAGGTTTGGGTGAACAGGTGTCTTTTATCCGGATTACAAGTCTCAAAACAGGAGCCATTACTTACAAGTTAATGAGTGGGTGGGACAGAGGTAGCCTCTTACAGAAGTTACAGGGCTGTGAGAGACAGATAATCTTGATTGTTTGAGGGGAACCAAATACTTATTTTCCATTTAATTTGCAATATAATTCTTTTACGTAATCAAGACAATGTTGTGATTTTTGGATTTGTTTTTCATTTTATTCTCTTTTAGTTGAGTTCGACCTATCATGTCAATTACAGGGCCTCTCTCATCCTTATGTTTAAGTGGAGGAAACTTGCACAACTGGTGACTGACTAAATACTTTTTTCCCCACTGTAATCACAGGACAGCATAGATCAGAGGTATCAAAGTCAGGTCGGTGGGCCAAATTTGGCATGCAGTGTAATTATATTTAACAGCCAGGCAGTATACAGAGAAGAGGAAGAAGCCAGGAGCTGTCATTACACTGCTGTCACTCATACCCTACATAGAACAGAGAAGTGACAATGTTGAAGAAACAACTCAGATAGTGGGATGACTGATAAGAGGAGAGGGATAAACGAGGATGCGGAGCCTCAACACTTATCCCTTCCAGCAACATCTCAGCCCCAGCGTCTCTACAGGCAGCGGGGTACTCCAAACTCAAACACTGCGCCGTAGATAAGAAGCACTGTTACCACAGGACTCAGTGAGTTACTTGACTGCAGTCAGTAGAAATAAAGTGGGGACTGTATTCTTTCTCTGACCCTAAGAGCGCACCAAGATATAAGGTAGTAGGATAGAAAAGCACTTGAGGAAAAAGACCGGGTTCTGTCATGCTGCAGCAACACAGAAGGGGATGAGCAGCAGGACATTTTTTCGTCTCCCACATAAAGCACATACAGCTGCACAGTGTATATGAAACTCCATCAGTCTTGCTCCGTGCATTGTTAATGCAGACCTAGACAATATTAACTAGTTGGGGATCAGGCTGCAAATACAGGTGATGGCAGCATAATATTCATCACCCATAAAACACAGCTGGGAAATTTTCACAAACTCTCTCACATGCATAAAGCTCTCTGGAGAGGCAACTAAAGTTAGCAAGACATTACAGAGTTAAAAGTGTGGGCAGTGATTCCATCTAGAATCTCCAACTTTGGTTGCCTAAGTAACCGAAGATCATGGTTGGCCCGAGACTTTGTCCAAGTTCTTCATTTGAGCTGGACTCCCCCGGTATAGATGGAATTTTGAAAACTAATACAATGTTTCACTCTTTTAAGTATTTTCCCAGCCCCTAATCATGATATTTTGCACAGTTTTCTCCTCCAAAGCGATTGCTATTATTTTGTTTCTGATGTCCTACACTAAATTGCTGTCTTGGCTGAAAGCAGTTGTATCTAAATCACGTTCCACGGGAGTCAATTTGACTAACTTTAGACTTAAACCTCTGCCACAATTACTCCCATTACAAAACCTGTCCTTTGAAAGCTCAAAATTGCAGGATTTTCAGAGCGAGATCTATAGCAGATTTATCAATTCCATCCTGAGCTCCGGGAACATGAAATAAGAGAGGAAACCTTTTGTAAGCGTTGTTTGTCCCTGGTAATGCCATAGGATGCAAAGTTTCTATTCAGGATTATTTCAAGCTTTGCAAGTTGAAAGCAGAAGTGTTGGTCCAGCGCTTCACTCTCGCCGGGTCTTAACAATGTGTATTAAGAAGTAAAGTGCTTCTTGAGAGCCAATGCATTTTCTAACACGTGAATTTCTTCCCATAAGTTCCCCTGTGTCACGTCTCATGGGCCATAAAAGGCTATCTGATTATGCAGCTTACGTTACAATGGCCATGGTGCTCTCAGCTACCTCCTCTTCCCCGATCCTCTAGACCACAGGTGTCAAACTTAAGGTCCGAGGCCAAATCTGGACCACTATGCTTTTTTATGTGGCTCCTAAGAGCTTAGGCACAGCTGGTGTGCAACTCGCACGTGGTGGCATAGCTCTGACAGTCCTACCAAGGCACCTACTCACCCTCCAATGGTCTTTCCGGGGCAACCACAATGCTGTTGTGGGCCATGGTGAAAGTGGGTTTGACACCCCTGTTCTAGACTATGGCTATCCACCTGCAACCACATCAGATACAACCTTTTCCTCAAAGTTGTATTAACCCTTGCTATCTAGTCCTTTGGTCTCTGTTTAATATAACGGGTGCTCATATGCATTTCTCTCACCTTATCTTTGCATGCAGTTTCCTGTCTTATTAGGTGGTGGCGGACCTATCTTATTTTTGCTATTCGTTATACACCTAGCAACATAAATGGTTTCTCTGATGTAAGGGTGCATATGCATTTTCTACCTATCTTTGCTGCAGTTTCCTGTCATTAGGTGGTGGGGACCATCTTATTTTGCTATTCTGTTATACCCCCAGAACATAAAAACACAATCCAATATCAGCACTAAAAAACTATCAAAAAGAACATAGGAATTTTTGGAAAGGCATTTCTGCTGCTTATAATACATGAAAACTTTTTGAGGTTCTTATTTCACATTTTTGATCAAAAATGCTTAAGCCCAACTCCCAATCAGCCAGGGGACCTCAATGCAGGTGGGAACCTACTCTATGGGTACCTCTCTTGGTGTCTGTTCAGACCTCCATACTTCAGGGAGAGAAGATTCGGCTACAAGAGGGGGCAACCAATTCCCATACAAACAGTCTAGAAAACAATATTTGGTCTGTACTTTCAAAAAAACTTTTTTGAAAAAAATTTGCATAGGTGCACGCTTGTGTGGCAGTAACATACAAACACAATCCAATATCAGTAGCACACTACTAGCACTAAAAAACAGTCAAAAAGAACATAGGAATTTTTGAAAAAGCATTTCTGCTATTTAGAATACATGAAAAATGTGTGAGGTTCTTAGTTCCCATTTTTGATCAAAACTGCTTAAGTCAACCTGATAATCTGCAAGGCGACTTCAATGCAGGTGGGAACCTACTCTATGGGTACCTCTCCTGGTGTCTGGTCAGACCTCCACACTTCAGGGAGAGAAGACTCTAGCTACAAGTCACTCTGCATTGATTTAAAAGCATGTGCAGGTGGGTGGAGTGCAAAAAAAGCAAAGTAGGGCAGCCATTCCCCCATGCAAACAGTCTAGAAAACAATATTTGGTCTGCACATCCCCAAAAACTTTTTTGAAAAAAATGAGCATAGGTGCACGCTGGTGTGCCAGTAAAATCCAAACACAATCCAATTTCAGTAGCACACTATTGACACTAAAAAACTATCCAAAAGGACATATGAATTTTTGGGAATGCATTTCTGCTACTTAGAATACATGAACATTTTTTGAGGTTCTTAGATCACATTTTTGATCAAAACTGCTTAAGCCCAGCTCCCGATCAGCAAGGCAACCTCTTTGGTTTTCTTGCACTCTACCCACCTGCACAGGCTTTTAAATCAATGCAGAGTAGCTTGTAGCTGGAAAAGAGTAGGTTCCCACCTGTATTGAGGTCGCCTTGCTGATTGGCAGGTGGGCTTCGGCAGTTTTGATCAAAAATGTGAACTAAGAACCTCAACAATTTTTCATGTGTTCTAAGTAGCAGAAATGCCTTTCCAAAAATTCCCATGTCCTTTTTGATAGTTTTTTTTAATGTTAGTAGTGTGCTACTGATATTGGATTGTGTTTGTATGTTACTGCCACACCAGCGTGCACCTATGCTAATTTTTTCAAAAACGTTTTTTTTGGATGTGCAGACCAAATATTGTTTTCTATACCCCTAGAGCATACACTTTATTATGCTGAGAGGAGCTCTTTGTCACCCTCTACAATCTGTATATAAGGAAAAGATCAAATCTGTAAGTAAAGGAAAGAGATGTGGGGGAAGGGAAGTGACAAATGCTCCAAACACATTTCTGTTCTGATAATAAGGACATAGAAATATGAATGTTAAAGGGAACCTGTCACATAGGTTATGCCCCCCTTGATGAGGGCAGCACAAGCCAGTGTCAGACCTGCTGTTCCCAGCACTATGCCCCTTATTCTGTAAGATGCTGCAGTTTTAGAGCATTTACCCCTCAAATCTTATTCATGAGCAGGTGTTAGCCCCGCCCACCATAGGCTAGCCCCGCCCACTGACAGTTATTCACATTTTTCTACCTATTCAAAGTAATAGGTTTGTCAGTTGAGGTGGGCGGGGCTAGCCTCAGATGGGCGGGGTTTGAAAAAAACTGACTCTTTGAATGACTCTTCGAATGACTCTTCTGGCTGAAAACTGCAGATTTGAGGGGTAAATGCTCTAAAACTCCAGCATCTTACAGAATAAGGGACACAGCGCTGGAAACAGCAGGACTGACACTACCTTGTGCTGCCCTCAGCAAGGGGGGGCATAAACTATGTGACAGGTTCTCTTTAATGCTCAAATCTTATTCATGAGCAGGTGTTAGCCCCGCCCACCAAAGGCTAGCCCCATCTACCTGGCAGTTATTCACATGGTTCTACCTATTCAAAGTAATAGGTTTATCAGTTGAGGTGGGCTGGGCTAATCTCAGGTGGGCGGGGTTTGAAAAAAACTGACTCTTTTCACGACTCTTTTCTGGCTGAAAACTGCAGATTTGAGCACTAAATACTTGAAAATGACAGCATCTTACAGAATAAGGGACACAGCGCTGGAAACAGCAGGTCTGACACTAGCTTGTGCTGTCCTCAGCAAGGCGGGCATAACCTATGTGACAGTTTCTCTTTAAGACCCAGAAGTCAATGTTTCAAGGGGTTGTTCCTCCTTGTGGCCAAAAATTCCTCTATTCCTATACTCACCCTTGTTGATGTTGCCCCTGCGGCCTCTGATTGGCTGCAACCTCCCTTACATTACCATTCAGAAATGAGCAGCTCTGATTGGTGATGTAAGTAGAGGCATGTGACTGTGACAGCCAATCAGCAGCTGCAGCAATGACGTCACCATTTAAAGATAGAACAAAGAAGAGACCCAGTGCTGAAATGGAGGAGCAGGGGAAGACTGGTATAGGAAATTTTTAGAGGAATTGGACAACCCCTTAACACCTTAAGCACCAGGCCTAAAAAGGCCTTAAAGGGGTTGTCTCACTACATTGATTCATCTCTCCTCAGTGCTGTTTTCTTAGTTTCACTTTGAATTCAGGGGTGTGTTTATTGGCTCCTACTAAGCTGTAGTAGAAGCCAGGTCTGTAGCTATAGCAACCAGAGCTGGCAGCCTATCAGGAGAGATGGTCTGACTAAACCGAGGGCCTGTAGGCTGTAGCAACCTGAGGAGCTGATGCAGCCCATACAAGAGGGGATATCTAGGAATAGGTAGGACACTGTTAATTGACACAAATTGCAAAGTGACTTTTTTTTACAAGATCTTTAACATAGAAAGCAGCAATCCCTGTAGTGAGACAAACCCTTTAATGAGGCAGCTACATTTTTTTTTTTTCCCCTGCCTCCCTTGAGGAATTTTCAATAGTCAAAAAAAAACTTATTATTTTTTACAATACACAGTTCGAGGTAATTGCCTTTATTAACATTTTAATTAAAGCAAGGGCTGCACCAGATATCTGGCGTCTTTACAGCCCGATATCTGGCGCAGCCCCGTTCGCTATAGCTTTAAATGTCCCGCATGCCATTATCAGATGCATTACCTAGCGCCCGCCCACTTTGTAATGCGCCCGATCTCGGGAGGCCTGCAGGAGACGGGGCGCACTAGAACCGTAGTGAAGCTACATATTTATAGCTTCGCTACGGCATTGCTAGGCACATTATTGCTGGAACAGGTAGAGCACTTTCAAAGTGGTTTACCTGAACCAGAAATGTTACCCGAGCGCTAGAATGCTCCTGTAGAGTGGGTTTATAAATCAGGCGCATACTACACTAATATTACACGCATACATCATACATGTCGCCCCTAATGTGTGTAGGGTTTTTTTTTTGGGTGAATTTTGTTTATTAAATACTTTATATATATAAATACTTTTATATATTTTTATGTTATTTATTTTTTTCTACACTTTTTATGTTTTTCACTTTTTCTTTTTAATCCCATTAAAGGATAACTTTATTTTTTATCAACACTTGGTAATGTATTAGCATACATAAATATGCTAAATCATTTCGATTTGTGTCAGTATGACACAGGCTACTGTCAGGGCAACACCCAGTGTGCCCTAACAGCAGGCTAAGGGCTCATCCCCACGGCAAAGGACAAATACCGGTTGATCTTAGTCCAGTGGGGACTGCTGCACGGGTTTTCCATAGCGGCCCGCTGTGTTAGTTTGCGGCCGGTTTTTCAGACGGTCTGCAAAACTGCAAACCGCCTGAAAAACGAGCCACAAACCGATGCCGTGGGGACATGCCCTTACTATACCGACAGCCCTGGGGATACTATAGGTCCCCAGAGCTAACTGTATAGATATCCCCCAGGCTCTATTGGACACTGGGAATCATGGTAACCCGATGGAACAAGGGAATGCCCTTTGATTATGCCGCAGTCATGGACCACAGTAATCAAAGGGTTAAACGCCAGGGATCGGAGGCTTCTTCCGGTCCCTGTCTTTCACAGAGACTGCTCTAGGAATGGCGCTGTTGCCTTGTGGTGTTGGGAGCCACAACCTCCCTCTGTAGGCAGCAACTTCTTTTGGAATTGTTGCTGACAGAGGACACGCGCCGCCCGCCATCAAAAGACAGTGGGTGGTTGTGAAGGGTTAAAAACTAAAACAAAGGGAAAAAGATATCGATATTTTACGGGATGTAAAAATTTTTTTTGCGCCTTGATCACATGAATAACCCCCCTCCCCCGTCTCATTGGCACCAGTCATTCTCTGATGAAGCTATCAATTTGCAGTGTGACACACAAGTGGCTCTAGAGGGTGTTGTTTTCTGCACTTTCTCTGACAATATCTCATCAGCTTCCTCGGGGTGTAAAGGGAAAATTTCGGATTTTTCTCTTTAATTCCAAAACCCCACGTTGCCAAATTTAACGAGTAATGTCATCCATCTCAATTATAACACAAACCCAGAGACAAAGGACAAGTGAGAAAAATAAGAGAGCGGTGCTGGATTATTAGAGTCAGTGGGAAGAAGAATAGAGGATAGTTGTTGTTTCTGTCCACTGACATCATCTGTTTGGGGAGAGTCAGGACAACCCCATACATATAAGACACATGGTAGAAATGTTGGATTTGGCTGACTTTTCTCTAATGTGTACGGGGTACTTAAAGGTTTTTTACTAGACGTTTTTCCCCAGCCAAGGCAGCTTAGACCACACTTCCTGGTCAGGCTGTGGGTGGTTCTACAGTAGGGACTTACACATCAGCTCTGCTATCCCTAGCTGTGCCTGTTTTAAAAGAATTAAAAATTTGGGGTTTGTAAATGTAGGCACAGGCATAGAGCCAAAAAGGGTTAAATTTTGTCAGTAACTTTAAAGGGGTTTTTTTCCCCACAGTAAAACTGACTTCAACTTGCAAATTAAAAAAGTAAATTTAAAAATTTGTCCATTTTTTATTTGCTCTCCCTTTTGACCATAGTGTACAGCTCGCTCCGGGGGAAGGCCGTGACGAGACTCCTTTGTTCTGGCCCCACATGCCAACATCACCTCTCCCCTCAGGCAGCTACGTCATGATTTACTGCCTAGTAATCACACACACCATGCGAGGGGGTTCAACCCAGGTGCTGTCATTATACTCCCTGCCTGTACTCCCTTGTAATCCACAACTCACTGCTGAGTGAGTGTCCCAACCCCCGTGTCCATAAAGAAACCCAAAAGCAGGGGTCAGTCAGGTACCCTTTTAAAAAGGGAAATCCCATACACAATCAACGTTTCGGAACAAAAAGATTTTTATCAAGCTTGATAAAGACTCTTCTTTGGGTCGAAACGTTGCATTGTGTACTGGGATTCTGCCTTTAATAAAAGAGCACCTGTACTGACGCTTGCGTGTTGGTTTCTTTATAAACTCTTGAAGTGAGGGAAAGGCTCCTCTCACATTGGCGGTCTGTTGCATTTTAAGGTGCGAATATTACGGACGTGGTGGACTCCAGTGCTGTCCAGACATTTCTATTGCTCAACCCCAGGTGCTGTCATTATACTCCCGTCCTCTGTACTCCTTAGTAATCACACACACCCACTGCTGAGTGAGTTTCCAACACCAGGTTCTCTCATTATACTCTTGTCCTCTGTACTCCTTAGTAATTAGTCAAACAGTGCAAATAAATAAAAGGAAAAAAGAAGCCTCAGTCAGGTCAGGTATGTTCATTGAGAAAAAAAATCCACATTTGGTTCCTGCAGGGATTTGAAGACCCTTATGCTGAAAGACAGAAGAGCTAACCACTCAGCTACATTATAGCTACTCACATCTCTTTTACATAAACTAGCGTGACTAGAGTGAGCACACAGTGGGGAAAGCATGGTGATGTCAGCCTGCTGGGTCACATGATTTGCAGTTCAAATAAATCATACACTCCCCCTTCTGAACACACAGAAAGCTGTAGCAAGACAAACCAGGCATGAAATGCTGTCTTGGTAAAATCCCTTTAAATATACAGACTTCTGTGCTGGAGGTTAGAGATGAGCGAACAGTAAAATGTTCTAGTTCGATTAGAACCTTGAACTTCAGTGTGTTCGGTTCGTGGTTCCTATTCGAACTACAACTCGAACTCAAATGCCATTAAAGTCAATGGACTGGTTATTTGTTATACCTTGTAAGGAATCAGCTCAAGGGTAGTACCGGGAAACACAGTCTGCGACTTCCTTCTATTCCTTTATAATGGCGTTTATTGAGCCAGAAGGATCATCACACAAAGGAAAATCAAAGTCGCTGGCCTTCAGCGCAAAACAGAAGAGCACACTGTCCGTGTGTAAACTCACATGGTCTCTGGTTCTTTTCCTTTACATATCAAGCCCCAAGGTGATACGCCTATAGCCTCTGCAGACACTCTGTCCGACTCTCACACAGTCAGAACTCCTTCTGAGCAGTCACACCCCCTCTGCTCACCTGACCTGCCAGGCTTACATAGTTCTGAAACAAAACCCAGGCCTGGACCTGGACATGGGAGTAGCCAACCCACCCCGCTCTTTTGGCTACTCCAGTAAAAAGCCTAACCGACTAACTGCATAGCAGTTATGCCAAACGTATATGAATCGTGTGCAGTTGGCCAAATGCTGCTGACACCAGTCACTATAATGCTTTTAACCAACCGAGACAGGCATCTCGGTGGAACATATCGGCAGTCCACCTTGGGGTTTACTACACCCCCCCCCCTGCCTAAAACTGTGATTTTGGGAAACTTCAGCCACCAAACTATAGACCCTTGACAAGGCGTCCGCATTTCCCTGTAACTTGCTCGGCCTATGCCTCCCTGACGGAAAACAAGAAATCTTGTAATGCCAGAAACCAGCGGGTGACCTGCGAATTGTTCCCTTTCTTCTCCCGCATCCACTTTAGTGGGGCATGGTCAGACACGAGCTTGAACCTCCTTCCTAGCAGGTAGTACCGAAGGAAGTCTAATGCCCACTTTATGGCCCTAACCCTCCTTTTTCCACAATTGGCATAATTTCTTCCGCTGGGATAGTTTCCACTGATGTACATTACTGGTGCACTTCACATTTATCACATGGGACAAGACTGCACCCACCAGCCCCACATCCGATGCATCCGTCTGGACCACAAATTCCCGGGAGAAGTCCGGGGCTACCAACACGGGTTATCGACATGGGGCCTGTTTAAGCTCCTAAAAAGCCCCCTCTGCTTCGGGAGACCATTTAATCATGGCAGATGTTTTCCCCTTTGTCAACTCTGTCAAAGTGATGCTAACTCGGTGAACACATAGGGATAAATCCGCTATAATAGCCTACTATGCCAAGAATTGCCCGACCTGTTTCTTGGTGAGGGTTCGGGGCCAATTTCTGGATAGCCTCAACCTTATTCATCCTGAGGTTTTTAATCTTCCCCCCTTCCGACAATGTAGCCCAAGTAATACGTCTCCTCCCTTCCCAGTGCACATTTACTAGGGTTAATCTTAAACCCAGCGCTTCTCAGCAATCCAGAACAGCCTGGACTTTCCTTAGATGATTCTCCATCATGACAAAAAAATGACGATGTCATCCAAGAAAGCAGTGGCGAATATTCTATGGGGATTTAGAAACTTGACCATAGCCCTCTGGAAAGTGGCCGGTTCCACCCTGTAACCCAACGCATCCCGGTCATATTGAAAGGATCCTTCGGGTGTCGGAGAAAGCGTTCCCCTTCTCTCTAGCCACTTTCGCCAATGGGATCTGCCATACCCTTTCGTGAGTCTAAGGTGGTGATATATCTAGCTGGTCCCAACCGCTCAATCAACTCATCTACCCCCTGGGCATGGGTAGGCATCCACCTTAGATACCATCATTTAAGCGACAATAGTCATTGCAGAATCTCCACTCACCATTGGGCTTTGCACGTAGTACAATGGGCTTGACCATCCACTTTTGACCTCTCAATTACCCAAGTTTCAGCATCCCTTTGAACCTCCCTTGCAAAAATTTCCCTACGGCTTCAGGAATCCTATATGGCCTTAGGTTTCACTCGGACCTGGGGTATTGTTAGGATCTCAGTTTATCACGTTAGTAAGGCCTGGGGACTCTGTGACCAGCTCTTTGTCTGTTGGAGTAAACTCCTGCATTCTTGCTTCTGGAGGGGACAGGTCCACTGCAACTCCCCACTGCCTCCCACTTCGTACAGGTTGACCGTGTAAGGCACGGAGACTCAGGGGGATCCCTCTCTCTCCATGTTTTTAACAGTTTACATGAACACCTGAAAGGGCTTTCACCTCCCTGGCTGATGTAACCTTATAGTTAACCTCTCCCACCTTTTCGAACGATTACGTAGGACCCTGCCACTTGTCCAAGAACTTTATCTTTCCACGGTGGGGGATTAACACTATCACGCGGCTCCTGGCTTGAACTGTCTTTGCTGTGCCCGACCTATTATAACTCTGGACTTGCATCTTGTGCCTGCCGAATGTGCATCTTACAATAGGTAGTACCCGACGCCCATTCTCTCCTGCATCTGGGCTACATGTTCCACCACACTTTTTATGAGGAGTAACCTCACTCTCCCAGTTTTTCCTTCGCCACATCCCACATTGCCCCCCTAGGGTGCCTGCCAACATAAGTTCAAACGGTGAGAACCTATGGAGGATTGGGGCACATCCCTAATCGAAATAACAAGTAATGTAAGAGAGCAATCCCAATCCCATCCATCCCTCTCTACCACTTATTATTTAGCATGGCTTTAAAGGTCTTATTAAATCGTTCCCACCATGCCGGCCGTCTGAGTGATAGACCGATGAAGCAACTGGGTGACTTAGCACCTTTGCAGCAGTTTCTCTTCATCACTTTGGAACAGGAACGGGGTTCCTTGATCGGTTAGGATCTTCTTGGGAAACCCATTGGGAGAAAACATAGAACAGCTCCTTGCTATCACCTTGGACATGGGCTTTCCGTAGAGGGATGGCTTCCGGATCGGGTGGGATAATCCACGATGACCAAGATGATGATGCCCCCTACTGATTTTACCAATGGACCCACAAGACCATTGCTATCATGTAAAGGGGACCTCAATAATTTGCAGGGGGACAAGGGGACCTATAGATCCAGAAGTGGGGCTACTGGGAACTCACGTGACACACAGGACAGGATTGGCAGAAGTCCCTGATGCTCTCGTAGCATCCAGGCCAATAAAACCATTGCAAGTCTCTCTCCAGGCTCTTGGTAACCCCTAGGTGACTCCCTAACACATGGAAGTGGGCCAAGTCCATGACCAACCACCTATATGACTCAGACTCATAACTGTTCCACCAACTCGCCCTTATTTTTGTCACCCGTACAGTAGATCATGATTTAAGGCAAAGTGAGGAACCGATTTTTCGGCTCCCGGTTCCTTGAGTACACCATTGAAAGACGGTCACGACCCCATGGCTCCATCAAGGTCCGACCCAGGAGCTGAGCTGTACCAAAATTGTCCTCTATACACATCTAACTCAGGACATTTACCTCACGAATGAGCCTCCTCCCCATTGTCCCCTTCCATGCTGGATAGCGGAAACTCAGGGACCACCTCTGATTCCCGTGGACGACTGGCAATCCTGGTTTTCCCCCAGAGATCCCAGAACCAAGGGCAATCACGGCCCACAATGGGACCCCTCCCATCATGCATCAAATTTTCACACCCCAGTTCGTTTCCCAGATTAACCTGGGCCCACTGGGTACACCTTGCTGATCCCCATGACTGCATGTTAACCCAGGTTTATCCCTGGGACCAGTTCATGTGGCAGCGTTGCTGCTATGAGGGGACTAGCTCCCTGAGTCCAAGAGTCTCGAAACGGGTCCCATTCAAAGTCAGGTGCAATCTGGGGTTTCCCTCCCCTTTGTTTGGTACAGCATTGCAAACTGGTTGTGCAAAAAGGGAAACGGAGGCGGGGGCGCATCGCATTGGGGCTCGGGGTGGGGGGGACCGGGGCCCCCATTAACACGCCACAAATACCCCTGGATACCCTTCTCGCGGCGGGGTCAGGCCTCCCTCAGGGTTTGGGCCCCTCCCTTCGGGTTTTGGGCCCCCACCTTTCGGGGTCCACATCTCTCCGGGCCCCCCATATGGGTATTTCAGGCTCCCTAGCCCCCCAGGGTTTTCCCAGGCGGGGAATCTTTCCCCACCCATTTGGCGTCTGCTGTCGGGGGGTCCCCTCCCCACCACTTTGAGGGGGGCGTGGGGGGTGATGAACGGTCCATGACCCCCCGCTCCACCATTTGCGCGGGGGAGAAACCCTCCGCTACAACCTTTTTTTTGGCCCAGATTAGTAGGTCAAACAGCGAGATCGGGGAGGTTCCCCAACGTATCCCAGTGATGTACCCCTGGCCCGCCCCGCCAAGTAATGCCAAGGGGGGCGGGTTTCCCCGCTTTAATTGGGGGTATTCTTTTCACCTGAAAAAGGCAAGGTCTAATTGCCTTCGGGGGATCCCCACAAAAGGGGGGGCCAGAACCTCAGCCCATGTCAGGCATACCCTTTTCCCCTCCGGACGCTTCAAATACGGTGGAGAAAGGCCTCAACGTTGTCCTCCAAGGTTTTCTTCTGGAGGCCTCCCGAGGGGTCCTCCTGCCTGAGGGCCGCCATCAGGGGCTTGTGGGCGGCATTTCCCGTGCTCAAAGGGCCTCCCAAAACGAACCCTGCCATTAATAGCTGTTTGTTGCTTGCGAGCCTAGCTTCATTTGGATCCCTCTGCTGCGCGTGGTGTTGACATACGGTCTCCACACTGGGCCTGTTGCGGGGCGCAGGTTTCCCCTTGCGCCGCTTCTGCTGCCCCTGGCCCTTTTGTGGGCTTCAGGGTTTCCCTATGACTGTCTGTGCGGGCAAGGCCCTTTTCTGCTGCAGTTTTGCCTCACCATGCTTAAAGAGCTCCCCATAGCAGATTGGGAGCTTGGCTCTGTGCTCAGTTTAAAACGGGACATAGTTTTTCCCCCCGCATCCTCCACCACTTGTAAGAAATCAGCTCAATGGTAGTACAGGGAACACAGTCTACCTTTCCGTCTTTTCCTTTATAATGGGTTTATTGACCAAAAGGATCATCACACAAAGGGAAAAATAAAAGTCGTGGCCTTCACGAAAAACAAAAAGCACACGCCCGTTTTTAAACCACTCCGGGGTTTTTTTTTTTTAGCAGGATCCAGCCCCCAAGGGTTTCCCCCGTAGCCTGCGCAGACACTTGTCCACTTTTCCCACAGTCAAACTCCTTCTGAGCAGTCACACCCCCTCTGCTCCCTACCTGCCAGGCTTCATATTCTGAAACAAAACCCACCCCGGGACCGGGACAGGGATAGCAAACCCACCCCCTCTTTTGGGCTCTCCAGTAAAAAGTCTACCGTTTCCCCCCTTAAAAGGGCAGGGGGTTGCGGGCCTAAAACATCCGGGCTCGGGCCCTTTGTTTTTTTGGGTGGCGGGGTGCACACACTTTTTTTTTTTTTCACGCCCCATTGTAATGTGTTTTTTTTACAGAAAAAAAACCTTCTGTTCCCTGTCATATTTTTTTTGCACACCCCCCACGATCCCGCCCATCTCCTCAGCAGTCCTGTACAAAAAAATCACCAAGACAAATTTATTTTTTAAAAAATTCTCACCTTCATATAAATACCCCTAAACGCACCAAACTTCCCCCTAACATGAGAAAATCTACCAGACAAGGATTGTTACTAAAACCCTCCTACAAAAGCGGGACCCCAAACTATTATATTTAAGGCTCAAATAACCCTCCAGACCCTGACCGAACGAAAACCCCCACATGTGACTATAACTGTACACACCCTTATTATATACTCCCAAAACGGGGACCATATATGCAGAAACTATTGTATGAAAGCTCTGCAGAAATATAATGATTGCCTGCGTTACTTTTGGTGACTCCCCGGGAGACGTCATTTTGATCAGCGTCGTCACTTTCCCTTCTCTTCTCCACCCCTTTACACCTTCATGCTGATTGCTCCCGGCCCAAGACTCGCCCCCGGGATTTGGACACAAATTCTTTTTAAACCCACATTTCCCGCAACTCCTTAAAAAAAAAGGTATGCAGTCCCCTCAGTTAGGGAAATAGGGTCACTGAAGCGTATATGGGGCCACAGGCAGGGAATGGGGGCCCCCAGGCAGGTATATAGGGGCATGGGGCATATATAGGGGCCACAGCAGGGAAAAGGGGGCCACAGGGAGCATATGGGGCCCCCAGGGGGGTTTGGGGGCCACAGGAGGGATATGGGGGGCCCCCAGGGGTATGGGGGGCCACGGCATTAAAGGGGCACAGGCAGGGGATAAAAGGGCCACAGGGAGGGTTTTAGGGGCCATGAGGCAGTATATAGGGGTCACAGGCGGGATATGGGGCCAAAAGGGAGGGATATGGGGGCCCAAAGGGATATAAGGGGGGCACGGCAGTATATGGGACCACAGGGAGGGATTAGTAGCCACGGGAGGGATTAGGGGCACGGGCATATTTGGGGCCACAGGGCCCTATATGGGGGCATGGGCAGTAATGGGGGCCCCAGCAGTATATGGGGGCCCAAACAGGTATATAGGGCACTGAGGCAGAATGGGGGCCGAGGGGAGTATTGGGGTACAGGCAATTATAGGGGGCCCGAGGCAGTTATAGGGCCACAGGCAGTATATGGGGCACAGGATAATGGGGCCACAGGCAGGTAATGGGGCCCAGCAAATTTTCCCAAATTTTGAAAAATGAAAAAGAGGAGATTTGACGGCGGCGCGGAGCCGCCTCGGCAAAAAATTTGCATGGGCAGCCCCTTTTCGGGAAACCACGCCCCCCTTTAAAAAGCCACACCCCCCACCTAACTGCAAAAAGGGTTTGGAAGAAAGCCCCGGTAATGCCCTTATAGCCCGGTAGAACCCCCTAAGCAGGTGTGCCCCCTTACAAAGGGACAAGAGATGTCCCCTCTTTGCCAGGTAGTTCTCCCATTGTTGCCAGGGAGCCCCCTCTGTTGCCAGGTGATGCCCCCTCGTTTCCAGGTAGTCCCCCCCTGTTGCCAGGGGGAGATGCCCCCTTGTACCAATGTGCCCCTCGTGCCAGTAGGTCCCCCCTTTGTTAGCCAGGGTAGGTGCCCCCCTTTTTAGCCAGGTAGGTGCCCCCTTTTTGCCAGCAGTGCCCCCTTTTTTTCCCCCTAGTGCCCCCCTGTTCCACTAGTGCCCCCACTGTTGCCAGGTGATGCCCCCCCTGTTGCCAGGGAGTTCCCCTCTGTTGCCCGTTTTGCCCCCATTGTTGCCAGCTATGCCCCCCTTGTTGCCCGGAGGTCCCCCATTTTTTGCCATAGGCCCCCCCTTTTGCCCGCTATGCCCCCATTGTTGCCAGAGGCCCCCTCTGTTGCCAGTAGTTTCCCCCCTTGTTACCAGGGAGTGCCCCATTGTTGCCAGGTAATGTCCCCTCGTTCCAGTAGTGCCCCCCATTGTTGCCAGGAGTGCCCCCTCTGTTTCCAGGTAATGCCCCCTCTGTTTTCCAGGGGAGATTCCCCCCCCGTTCCAGGTATTTCCCCTTGTTGCCAGGTGATGCCCCCTGTTGCAGGTAATTCCCCCCTGTTGCCCGGGAGGCCCCCCTGTTGCCAGGGAGATGTCCCCTCTGTTGCCAGGTAGTGCTCCCTCTGTTGCCAGGTATGCCCCCTCTGTTGCCAGGATATGTCCCCTCTTTGCCAGGGAGTGCCCCCTTGTTGCCCCGGTAGTGCCCCCATTTTGCCAGGCAAGCCCCCCCCCTTTGTAATAAAAATAAAATAATAAAATCCCCTACCTCACCGGGGCCCCGCGCTGCCAGCTCCCACCGATCCCCCTGCGCGCAGGGGGGGTGGGGCACCGCCGTCACTCCCCCTGCAGGGCCCCGGGGTCCTTCCCCCGCGCCCCCTGACCTTAGTGGCGCACCACGGCCCGGACAAAAAGGGAGGAGGGGGGGAGGGAGCGATCCCCCTGCCTCTCCCGCACAGCGGACCCGGGGGGGTGAAGCGGCGCAGCGGGGGCCTTCACCCCCGTTGGGGCGGCCCGGCGGCGCCAGAGTAGCGCACTAGCGCTACTCCGGGGCCGGGCCATTTAAAGGGCCCCCCGGGGCCCGCTGGGGGCGGGGGGAAAGCCCAACTCCCCCGGGGAGGGGGGAAGGGGGCCCCCCAAAAGCGGGACCCCCCCGCCCAAAAACGGGAGAGTTGGCAGTATGGGGGCCCCAGCAGGTTTTTAGGGGCACAGGGAGGTATATGGGGGGGCCCCGGGAGTATATGGGGGGGGATAGGCAGGTATATAGGGGGACAGGAGGTAATAGGGGACAGAACATATGGGGGCCACAGGAGGGATATGGGGGGGCCCCCCAGATATGGGGCCCCAGAGGGAAATGGGGGGGCCCCAAAGGGAGTAATGGGGGGCCCAAAAAAGGGTATGGGGGGCCCAGGCGGCATTATAGGGCAAGGCGATATGGGGGCCACAGCAGGGATATGGGGGGCCACAGGCAGGGGTTGGGGCCCCCAGGCAGGGATATGGGGCCACAGCCAGGTATGGGGGCCACAGGCAGGGTATGGGGGCCCAGGCAGGATTATAGGGGGACAGCAGGGATAGGGGCCACAGGCAGGCATTATGGGGGCCGACAGGGTATGGGGGGCCCCAGGCAGGGATTTAGGGGGACAGGCAGGGATTTGGGGGCCAAGGAGGCAGCATTATAGGGGCACAGGCATTATGGGGCACGAGGCAGGTAAACGCATAAAAATAACAACATTCATACCCCTTAACTCCCCCGGGGCCCAGCCCCTCCGTCCTTTCACCCCCGCTCCTCCGGCAGCCCTCGGGTGCACGGCCTATGGGGGGCTGTGCGCCCAGGGCAGGCACTCGCTTTGCGTGAGCTCGCGACGGGTGCCGGGTGAGGCGCACGGGGGGCGGCGGGGCCTCACGTGTGGGGCCCCGGGGGCCCCCCCGGGGGCGGCCTGCGGGGCCCACACTGTCCCCCGGGGGAGGGGCGTCGCTCTTGCCCGCAGAACCCCCAGCTGGTGTGCGTCCAGCGACGACATGCAGCGAAGAGCCACGGTCTCCGGCCCAGCGCAGAGGCCTGGGCCCGGGAGATTGGGGGCACAGGGGGGTTTTTTCGGGGGCCCCAGCCCCGAAATAAAAAAGCCCACGCGCCCCTGCCTTAAGGACCTACCAGTTTTGGCCTTCCTGACACAGCCCCATTTTTGAAATCTGACATGGGGTCAATTTATGTGAGAATAACTTTTTTGACACTTTTACCTATCCATTTGATTCAGAGATTGTTTTCTCAGACACATTGTGCTTTAAGTTAGTAAGAAATTTTATCCATACAATCCTTGTTTGTTTGTGAAAAATATCAAAAATTCATGAAAATTTGAAATTTGCAAAATTTCTCTGCGGCAAGACAGATAATTTTTTCACCACAAAATAGTTTATAACAGCATCCTACCATATGTCCACTATAGGTTGGCATCTTTTTTAAATGTCCTTTTTCTAATATATATATCATTGAGGGCTTAGAAATTTAGTAGTAATTTCTCACATTTTCAAGAAAATTTGCAATATATTTTTTTTTTAAAGGACCACTCCAGTTCTGACGTGGCTTTGAGGGGCCTGCATGTTAGATACCCCCAAATAAGTGACGCCATCTGAGAAACTAGACCCCTTAACGTATTTACAACACTTTTTAGGAAGTTTGATAACCCTTTAGATATTTCACAGCAAAGTGGGGGTTGAAATTTCAAAAATTCACTTTTTTTTGCAGATTTTCAATATTTATCCAAAATTCACTGGAATACGGTAAATGTACTAGGTAAATGCAACTTAATATCAATTCCCCCAGGTCTGCCGTTTTTAGAGATATCCCATATGTGGCCTATGCATTATTTGGCTCACCCATAAGCCCCAGAATAGGAGGAGCACCTACTGGACTCTGGGGTCTCATTTTAAAATACGATTTTATTTAGGCGCCATTTCAGTTTGGGGACACCCAAAAGGTCTAAAACTTACTAAACACCCCTAACTAGACCACATATTGGAAACTAAACCCCTTAAGGACTATAACTAGGGGTGCATTGAGTATATAGACCCCACAGTGATTCACAAATTTTTTTAGCATAAGGCTGTGAAATTAAAAAAAATTCTTTTCCAATAATCTGCAATTTTAGCTTATAATGTTTCATATTTACCAGAATCCTGAAAAAAGAACCCTAAAATTTTGTTAAGCAATTTCTTCCAAGTCGGCAATCCCCTTTACATGGGGGTGTAAACTGCTGTTTGGGCGCATGGCAGGCGTATAAGGAGGAAGCGCTATTTGGCTTTTGGAACGCAGATTTTGGTGGGGCCATGTCGCATTTGCAAAGCCCCCAAAGTAGCAGAACAGGCGAAACCTTCCAGAAGTCGCCCCATTTTGGATTCAACACGGTATCCAGCATTTGTGCTTCCGTACAAGAGTTAAAAAATTTTTCCAACCTTTATTCAAACTGTATTAAAATCCAAACATGTTTAAGCAAAGATACACCGCATCTAAGCCCGCGTTTCGGAGCAAAAAACCTCCTTATTCAAGGCATAACACATTCACACTGACCAAACTCTTTTATATTCTACGAGAGTATCATGTGACCATGTCAGGTGATAACATCACGTGTCATGTAGCTTGGCAACATTACACAATATGTACAAAATTAAAACACAAGCATATGTATAAAAACAATGTTGCGGTTACATTGAAAAAACTGTTTAGTCCCTGACACATTAAAATCGGTCTTTTTTTTAAAGACCGTCTGGGTACCGTGTATTTAATTTGAATATCCACCAAGATTCTCTGGCACGCAGCTTGCCTCTATGATCTCCGCCTCTACTAGGCTTGAAGACTCTTTCAATGCCCTGAAATACAAACGTCTATATTATCCAAAGGATTAAGTTTTGTTCCGGAGAAGAATTTTGATTTGTATAAGACTATTTTGGACGTGAATTATTTCGCTAGATCTTTGACGCTGAAAAAACCATTTTTCAAACTATGAAACAGAGGACAGAAATTTTTTTCTAACTGTAGTGATAATAGGATTGAAGACTTTGGCATGCATAATGAAAATTCTTCTGAATACATTACTTTTGAAGAAAATATATGCCTTACTAATTTAAGAGCTCTTGGGGGCGAAAGCCATACATTAGATAGGACAACTTGCCCTGACTACATTAAGAAAAATAGAGGATTTTATCCCATTCAGTCGAGACCCACAGGTCTGGATCTGTTTCAAGATCTAGTAGAACAGGATTTGTCTAAATTACATAAAGAATGTATTATGAGTACAAAAAAGAAAAATATGAGTGGGATGGAAATTAAAGCTCTATCAGAACTACGTGCCAACTCTGATCTTTTGATTAGACCGGCAGATAAAGGGGGGGCTGTAGTCTTTATAAGAAACTCAATAAAATCATTTTAGATGATGTAAAAACATATAGACCCCTCACTTCTGATCCCACTCTAATTTTTCAACAGAAATTTTAAAAAATATCTTAAAAGGGAAAGGGGTTGTGATGGGGGCCATTTCAACTCAATTGGCAGAGAAATTATATGTGGAAACACCCTGTGGTCCCAATCTTTCACTCGTTCCCAAAAATACATAAAAATGTGTTTCCCCCGCCCCTCCGTCCGATAGTGGCCGGTATAGGGTCTGTAGGCGAACCGTTGGGATCATGGTTAGATTCGATCCTGCAAACCACTTGTTAGAAATATTCCAGGCTACATTAAGGACACAAAAAGTTTGGTGGCATGTTATCTAAGGGCCGAATGGGATCCCCTTTTTCTTGGATATCATGTGATGTTTCTTCATTATATTCGTCCATAACCCCACCATCTAGCAGTTAGAATTCCTAAAAAAACATCTTATAACGTTTTAGTACTGTTCTGTACACTCATAGATTTTTTGATTATGTGTTGGATTTTCTTCTCCAACACAATTATTTTTCTTTCGATGGGGAATCTTTTCTGCAATGCTGTGGAGCCCGATGGGGGCCAAATTTTCTCCCTCCCTTGCCAACATATTCATGTCGGCTTGGGAGGAGAGATTTCTGTTCACTGTGTCTAATCCTTTTTCTCCCCACATCAGGTGGTTATATAGACGACCTGCTCCTGGTGTGGGGAGGAACGGAAGAAGAGGCTTTTCTGTTCGAACAGTATGTTAATGATAACAACATGAATCTACATTTCACTTTGGAATGGCACAGGAACAGTATTAATTATCTGGACGTTAATCTTGTGGGTGAAGGACACAGGATAGAGGTTTTTACCATATAAAAGACCTTTCACGGAATGCAATTTTACATGCGAGTTCTAGTCATCCTAAGCATGTGTGGAGGGAATCCCTTTGGAGAACTAATAAGGATTTAAAAAAAATTGTTCAAATTAGATCTTTTTCCTAAATTCCAAGCAGAAGTGAAAAATTTGATTACGTTCTAGAGGGGATCCACAACGGTCCCTTAACAAAGCAGTGAAAAAAGTATCCCACATTCCTAGAGAGGATTTTCTAAAAGGGGAAAAAGATAGCTTTCCAAAACAGAAAGAATAGTGAAGTTTCATTTACCACGACGTATAGTCCACAATTCAAAAAAATTTGTAATATAATAAAAAGATACCTCCCTTTGTTGATGGGGTCGGAAAACATGCGAAATTTTGTAGCAAAAACAATATAAGTTTTGTCCCAGAAGAGGACCCAAAATTACGTCTATTTTATCCCTAGTTTTATTTGTCGGATACCAACAAATCAAAAGTATCCTGGCTATCTACCATAGGAATGTACAAATGTGGACATACTCGCTGCACACCTGCAAACACGTGACCAACTCTAAAACATTTACATCAAAGCCACAAATGAGTCCTTTTAATATGATGTCCTAAAATAAAAATTTTAACACACATTTTGTAATCTATATTATCACTTGCAAACATGTCATATTCAATATGTGGGCTGCACTAGTACTGCGTTAAAGGTGCGGATTCATAGACAATTTTTTCTGATGCACAGAGGCCCCTATGTGTAGGTGCATCCATGCCTCTAACACTTCCATGAAGTGCATGCAGGCGATGTTTTCCCACTTTGTATTTCAGGGCATTGAAAGAGTCTTCAAGCCTAGTAGAGGCGGAGATCATAGAGGCAACTGCGTGCCAGAGAATCTTGGTGAGAATTCAAATTAAAAACACGGTACCCAGACGGTTCTTAATAAAAACACGATTTAATGTGTCATACTAACTGTTTTTTCAATGTAACCGAAACCATCTTTTTATACATATGCTTGTGTTTTAATTTTGTACATATTGTGTAATGTTGCCAAGCTACATGACACGTGATGTTATCACCTGACATGGTCACATGATACTCTCGTAGAATTAAAAGAGTTTTTGGGCAGTGTGAATGTGTTATGCCATGAATAAGGAGGTTTTTTTGCTCCGAAACGCGTCGTCTTAGATGCGGTGTATCTTTGCTTAAACATGTTTGGATTTTAATACAGTTTGAATAAAGGTTGGAAATTTTTTTTAACTCTTGTACGGAAGCACAAACGCTGGATACCGTGTTCTTTCTTTTGCATCTACTTACAAGTATCCTGCATTCATCCGGGCGTTGCTGGCCGTAATCAACCCGACCAGGTGAGCTGACTCAAGAACTTTTTATTTTGGATTCAACACCCATCAGGGGTCTTCTCTAGGGATGTATTCTGCATTTTGAGGGACACAGGTGTTCGATAGTTTTTTTTTAGCATTGGGCAATGAAATGGGGGGGGAAAAACACAGTTCGGTCATTGTTTTTTGAGTTTCAATTTAAGCATTCCCGTGCGTGTAAATGATGTAATAACTTTACTATGGGGGTCGGTACAATTACAATGATATAGATTTTATATATTTATTTCTGTTTTTACTTTTACCAGTAGAAATACGTCAAAAAAAAAGCTTTTTTATGTTGTCCTATTCTGAAACCAAACTTTTTTTTTTGCTGTTGCAAGCTGGTATGGCTTTTTTTTTTGGGATATTTAATTTTTTTTATTGGTACCATATGGGGGGCATAATGCTAGAAACTTTTTTTTAAAGGTTTTTGTAGATTTTTTGAAAAAAAAAATAAGCAATCTTGGTAGGGGTTTTTTTTTTTTTATTTTTTATAGGGGCACGTAACGGTATATATGACAGGGTATTTACTCAGCGGGTCAATATGATTCACCGATCCCAAATTTGTATATTTTTTTTTATGTTTTACTGCTTTTATACAATAAAAACACTTTTATTAAACCGGGAAAAAACGTTTTTGCATCGCCATAGCTGAGAGCCATAATTTTTTAAAATTTTTTCTTGCTTGAGCTGTGTAGGGAACCCTTTTTTTTTTTGCGAGATGATTGAATTTTTATTAGTTAAATTTTTGGGGGGACAAGGTTTTTTTGACGTTTAAATCCTTTTTGGAGCCAGGGTGAAGAAAAACTGAAATCCAGTAGGTTTTTTTATTTTATTTTTAACAGGGCCACCGTGCACATCCGGATAATTAGTTTACTCTGGGTCGCAACGATTATGGCGATACCATTTAAAAAGTTTTTTTTAATTTTTGAACACTTTAAAAAAAAAAGAAAATGTTTTTTGTATGTAAAAAAATTTTATCATCGCTATCTTTTGAGAGCTATACATTTTTTTTTTTTTCCGTAACAGAGCTGTAAAAGGACTTTTCTTTTTTTGGGGGTGAAATGAATTTTAATTGGTACAACTTGGAATTTCTAGGTTTTTTTTTACGCTTTTTTTTCCATTTTATTGCTGGGGGGGATAACAAAAACTTTAATTTTGTGGGTTTTTTTTTTTTTTTTTCGGGTTTCACCGTACGGGGTTTAAATTAACAGACAGATTTATAGGGCAGGTCGTTACGCACCGCGGCGATACCAAATATGGGGACTTTTATTTATTTTAACTTTTTGGGGCATTGGCCCTTTGAAAAGGGGGAAAAGGGGGGGGTACGATTTTTATTTTTTTTTCGTGTTTGTGTTTTAAATTTTTTTTACTTTTTTTTTTTTTTCACTTTTTTCACGTTATTTTTTTTCTTTCCCCCCCTAGGGATTTGAATTAGAGATTTTTTTGACTCTCATTCAATAAAAATCTCAACTTTTTGCTATGACTGGTTTCCATACAACTGTCGTCACGATGCCGGGTCAAAACCCACGGGGCAACCCCGGGGATCGTGAGTCCCAGACAACCCGAAGGCATTCCTGCCCTCCGGGTGTCTTTAGAGGGGGAGGGGCGCACGGATCGCCCGATCTCCTCCTGTCCTCTTAGTATTCACCCATGGTCGCGATAATTAAAGGGGGTTTCCCCCCCCCCCCCCAACGTAAATACAGCACACCCCCCCGCCTACGCACGAACTCTGCTTTAAGTTTGCCATCCTCAGGGCGTATCCATACACCCCGGGGCTTAACCCCCAAACCCGGCTAAAGGATACCCCCAAAAGGGCGTTAAGGGGGGTTAAAATGCATACATTATACTAAATGTAAAAAAGTTTCAGTGGCCAAAATGCCACGACACCCTTTCTCAGGCTTTTTACCACACTGAGACCAGGCCTCGGGGAACATATCGGTCATCCCCACACGGCCCCTTGTGGTTTTACTACAAAACCCAAAACAGGGGGGGAGAAACTGGGAATTACATCCATAACAGTAAAGGACACTTGAAAAAAAATTTAAATGGAAAAAGAATTTACCCCAAAGTGAAAAGGAAAAAAGTGGAAACTAAAAAACTTCATTCCTTTTTCCCCAAAGGCTAACTGAGAAGATGAGGAAGGGTTTTCAACCCGGGGCCGTACTTTAAGGGGGGGTGCATTGAAAGCCTGCTACGGGGCCCCCGCATTCCCGAGGGGCCCCAAAAGCCCCTTTGGGCACATAGAGATTTTGAGAAGGGGTGTAAACAAATTACTGAACCCCCAAAACTGCAAAAACTGAACTTTTGGGGCACTGAGCCCTGATTTAGCAAATCCCCAAACCCTCTGTATAAAAAATATTTATGCATACTGAGAAGTTAGGCGGTTTTAGGTGAGCTGCAATTGCACCTAAAATAACAGCTTCTGGGTGTGGGAAAGATGCAGCCACAGCAATACAAACTCCCGAACGTTAATTGATTGTTATGGGTTAAATCGTGTGAAAAATCTGCTAATCTAACCTAAGAGCAGTCTGTACAGTACAGAGTGTGAGCTGGTGGGAAGAATAATGCATGCAGAAAACAACTAACAGTGAATATATTTATAACAAATGGTCATGTGTTTTAGCAGCCAGTGAGAGCAATTACCACATCGCCCTGCAATGAGTTTTGGACACTTCTCTGTGCTCTACATGATTGGTTGGGCTGCCAAAAGTGCAGAAACTTGATTGTGATGGAGCAAAGCAAAATAAAGTGCAGATGGTTATTGGCGCGGCCACAACACGAACAGTGCAGGAAGTCGCTGAAAAACAGAAACTATAAAACGTCGTGTCGGAACTAGAACTTTACTCTCCGACTACGAACAGTTAATAATTGATATCGGTTAGGTTTTGAGTTCACTAAAATCGAGAGGGAAGTGTCTTACTAGAACTATGAACTTTTCTAGAATGGTTCGATCAACACTACTGGCGATAACACTCAGCAGAGAGTGACTCACCATAGGGCAGTTGGAGCAATGAGAGCCGAGAGAGGTGGACGGTAACCTAGGGAGGCTTGTGTGCACTAGAAGTAGATAAAATCTCTTTTATATCCTAAACAAAGCAAAATCAGAGCAAACAAATGATACTTCAGGTAATAGTCCTTTAGTTATCCTTTGCCTGTATGTTAAAGCCAATCAATGTGGTGAGAAAACCCTTTTACCTATGGATAAGAATGCTATGAGAGATCAATGTTGCTCCTGCTATTATTCTGTAGTTGCTTTTGCTTTTTTGTTTGTTTTTAGCTATAATAAGAATTTTTTTTTTACATTCATTGTCAAAAAATAAGGCACTAAGAAGGCACCTGCATTATGGAGTGTCGGCTTAGCTGCAGTCACTAGGTTTGGCATTGACACAAGTATAGGTACAAAACTGAACAGAGAGTTATATACATATACACACTGTAACAGACATGTCAGGAATGGCCACAGGTTCTCTTTAAAGGGATCCTGCCCCATTGATCACGCTATCTGATCTGCCTGCAGCATGTTATAGAGCAGGAGGAGCGGAGCAGACTGATGTATAGTTTTGTTTGAAAAGATTCATTAGAACTATAGGTGTATTCAATTAGCTAACTGCTTATTCTCTGGGGGTTAAGGCAGTCCAAGTGAAAGGGTCCCTTTACTTATCAGTGATTGGACAGCTAAATCTCTGTCATGGACACCACACAGGTCAAGGTGTCAATCACTGATCAAGAATCGACGCAAATCCGTGACTCCTTAACATAGTATAAGCAGTAAGTTACATGAATAGACTCCAAGTTCTACTAAATCTTTGCTCACTATACATCAGTCTGCTCAGCTCCTCCTGCTCTTATAACATCGCTTGCCCGCAGATCCGAAGGTTAAACCTCCTGACTTGTTGCCCAAATAAAGAGAAATAAGGGATAAGGAGACATGGAGGAAGCATGGGGAGCTGATTACCCCCATGTATCCATGGCTCTAACAGTGGCTGATGTGTGTCCTCTGCTCCAAGATTGTGTTGCATAGAGTGACCCCTTTCCACCAGGAGGACAGAGATGAGACATCTAGCAAAATATCAAGTACTTACAAAACTCTCAGGGGTGCGGCTCTACTGTTAGTGGATCCAGAGACAAAGGCCCCTACTGCTCCACAGGTCAGCACTTATTACAGAAGAGAGGGGTATTGTTAGTTTCCCTCCCTCACTCTTTCTGCTCTGTGGACCGTATGACCACTACCCCAGATTGCTTCTTGTCAAAAGGACACCAGTTCTACTGATAAGTCCAGTAGGAGGCAGAAGAGAAGGTTGTAAAAAACATATATTGTAACTATAATTACTGTTGCTGTCAGTCGCCCCCTTCAAGTTGCCACCTTAGGCCCTGGACATCTTGTATGCATTGGTACATATGGGTCTAGGAGTGATAGACTCTTGCTTGATGTAGAAGATTTCAGTCAATGCAGAAGACTGAGGTCAGTAACAGCTGATTTGGGCCTTTATTTAGCGTTATAATGCTACTTTGTAGAGAAAGCATGGGACTCTCTTTGCAATTGGGTCAAAGTAACAAACTATGTTGGTTTGAGTAAAGAATGAAACTTTGTGGGCACATAAGAGATCTGTGTGGTCATCTCATCTCTGTATGTGGACGTATATTGTAACTGTAATTACTGTTGCTTTAGGCCACCCCATTCAAGTTGCTGTCTTAGGCCCTGGACATCTCGTGTGTATTGGTACATACAATCCTAGGAGTGAAAGTCTCTCGCTTGATGTAGGAGAATTCAGTAAATGCAGAAGACTGAGGTCAGTAACAGCTAAATCTATAATTTGGGCCCTTATTTAGTGTTATAATGGTACTTTATAGATCAATGTAGAGAAAGCATGGGACTCTCTTTGCAATTGGGCCAAAGTATCAAATTACATTGGCTTGAGCAAAGAATGAAACTTTGTGGGCACATGAGAGCTCTGTGTGGTCATCTGATCTCTGTATGTGGACATATATTGTAACTGTAATTACTATTGCTTTAGGCCGCCCCATTATAGTTGCTGCCTTAGGCCCTGGACATCTCGTGTGTACTGGTACATACGGTCCTAGGAGTGAAAGTCTCCAGCTTGATGTAGAAGTATTCAGTCAATGCAGAAGACTGAGGTCAGTAACAGCTGAATCTATAATTTGGGCCCTTAGTTAGTGTTATAGTGATATTTTAGAGAGCAATGTAGGGAAAGCATGGGGCCCTGTTTGCAATTGGGCCAAAGTAACAAACTATATTGGCTTGAGCAAAGAATGAAACTTTGAGATCTCTGTGTGGTCATCTGATCTCTGTATGTGGACATATATTGTAACTGTAATTACTATTGCTTTGGGCCGCCCCATTCAAGTTGCTGCCTTAGGCCCTGGACATCTTGTGTGTACTGGTACATACGGTCCTAGGAGTGAAAGTCTCCTGCTCGATGTAGAAGTATTCGGCAAATGTAGAAGACTGAGGTCAGAAACAGCTGATTTGGTCCTTTATTTAGCATTATAATGGTACATTAGAGATGAGTATAGAGAAAGCATGGGGCTCTCTTTGCAATTGGGTCAAAGTAACAAACTACATTGGCTTGAGCAAAGAATGAAACTTTGTGGGCACATGAGAGCTCTGTGTGGTCATCTGATCTCTGTATGTGGGCATTTTTGGCACTTGAGGGCACTATTTAGCTCTCTATGGCCATATGGCATTCTATGGCTCTCTAAGATTACAGTAAGGGACAGCATTGTATACTTCTGTATTGGCAATATCTGGATCTTTCTGGTCCCTCTTCCCGGTGGTCCATATACTGCTATGTAAGGACACTCTATGGCTATAAGTGGGCATTGTTTGGCAGTATGTGGAAAATTATGGAAACATTACAGAACAGGAATTATTTCTATCAGGCAGTTTTTTCCTATGTTCCCAGAAGTAACAGCTACTGTAAAGGCTAACAAAAAACTGATCTAATAATAATCAATATAACCAAAGTGTAAAGAAAACATGCAATAATAGCACCTACAATAAAAATGTTAAATAAAGGTGACATGAAAGTTCACAAAGTAGATGTCAAATATATTGTCAACTCTACACGCAGAATTCCTGTGGTTTTATGTGACAAGAAAATAATCTGTAATCATTTTGTTCAATTCTTGCTGTCTGCTCTACAATGTATTTTTGCTTTAGTACTGAAAATATTTTTTGGGGGATTTGTTGAGGTTACCACACTGAAATGCATTCATGTTTATATATAAATTTTCCATCTTGTGCTAACCTTTAACAACTTACCACTGTAAGTAGTTTAAGTGAGTAAGACATTTTAGTCCATACAAATCTTGTTTATTTGTGAAAAATATCAAAATATCGTGAAAAGTTGGAAAAATTTACCATTTTTAAAGTTAAAAAGTTTCGGCGTGGAAGATAGTAATTCCACGCAAAATAGTTTATTTCTAGCATCTACCATATGTCTACTGTAGGTTGGCATAATTTTTCATTTTTTTTTTTACGACATTAGGGGGCTTAGAAATTTAGAGTAGTAATTTTTCACATTTTCAAGAGAATTTGCAAAATAGATTTGTTTAGGGACCAGTACAGTTCTGATGTGGGTATGAGGGGCTTGTATGTTAGATACCCCCATAAATGAGTCCATCTAAGAAACTACACCCCCTAAAGTATTCAAAACAGCATTTAGGAAGTTTTTTACCCCTTTAGGTATTTCACAGAAATTAAAGCAAAGTGGAGGTGAAATTTCAAAATTTCACTTTTTCTGCAGATTTTCAATTTTTATCCATTACTGTATTCACTAGAGCATGGTAGATGTGACCAGGGAAATACAACTCAACATTGATCATCAAATTCTGCTGTTTTTAGAGATATATCCCATATGTGGCCCTAGTGCGCTATTTGGCCCACCACAAGCCCCAGAGTAGGGGGAATACCTATTGGACTTTGGGGTCTTACAGCATGTTCATTACGATTCTATTTAGGCTCCATTTCAGGTTGGTGGACACCCTAAGGTGCTAAAACTTAATAAACGCCCCTAAAAAGACCCCCTATTGGAAACAACATCCCCTAAGGAATATATCCAGGGTTGTAGTGAGTATATCGACCCCACAGGTGTTTCACAAATTTTTTTGTGTTAGGCTCTGAAAATGAAAAAAAACAAACTAAACATTTTTCCAACAATCTGCAGTTTTAGCTAAAAATGTTTAATTTTTACAAGGAATCCTTAAAAAAGCACCCCAAATTGTGTTGCACAACTTCTTACTAGTTCGGCAATACCCTACATGTGGGTGTAAACTGCTGGTTGGACGCATGACAGGGTGTACAAGGGAGGGAGCGCTATTTGGCATTTGGAACGCAGATTTTGGTGGGTGCCGTGTCGCATTTGCAAAGCCCCCAAAGTAGCAGAACAGGAGAAACCTTCCAGAACTCACCTCATCTTGGATTCAACACCCCTCATGGATCTCATCTAGGGGTGTATTATGCATTTTGGGTGCACAGGTATTCCATAGTTTTTTTAGCATTGGGTCATGAAAATGGGGAGGGGGTGGGAACGCGATTTCGCCATGGTTTTTTGGGCTTCAATTTTACAGTGTTCACTGTGCAGGATAAATGACATAATAACTCCACCATATGGTTTGGTACAATTACAATGATATCAATTTTATACAGTTTTTTATGTTTTATTACTTTTCCACAATAGAAATGCGTTTTTATGTTGTCCTATTCTGACAGCCATGACTTTTTTATTTTTCTATATAGGTAGCTGATTATTTGCTTGTTCTTTGAGGGATGAGTTGATGTTTGTATTGATACCATTATGGGGGGCATATGATGCTTTGATCACCTTTTATTAGTGTTTTTGTGAGGCATTTTGAACAAAATACAGCAATCCTAGTAGCATTTTTTATTTTTATTTTTTACTGAGGTCACTGTGCGGTATAAATGACATGCTAGTGTTACTCAGCAGGTCAATACGATTACAGCAATACCCAATTTGTATTATTTTTTTTGTGTTTTACTGCTTTTACACAATAAAAACACTTTTATTCAAAAAGAGCTATAACTTTTTTATTTTTCTGTGTACGGAGCTGTGTAGGGGCTTGTGTTTTGCGGAATGAGTTGAGGTTTTTATTGGTATCATTTTTGGTGGGACAAGGCTTTTTGAATGCTTTTAAGTCAGTTTTTTGGAAGGCAGGGTGAAGAAAATACTGCGATTCTAGTAGTGTTTTTTTTATTTTTAACAAAGCTCACTGTGCAGTATGTGACAAGTTAGTTTTACTCCCTGGGTCGAGAAAATTATGGCAATACCCAATTCATATAGTTTTTTTTATGTGAAAGCACTTTTTTTTCGGGATGAACTGACGTATTAATTGCCACCACTTTGGTGTTTATATGAGCTTTTGATAGTTTTTTATTCCATTTTATGTGCTGCAGGATGAACAAAAATTGCAATTCTGTGACTTTTTTTTCACGGCGTTCATTATGTGGGTTAAATAACATGACAAATTTATAGAGTGGGTCATTATGCACGCGGTGATGCCCAATATGTGTACTTTATTTATTTTTGAACTTTTTTTTAGCATTTGTAAAGGGGAAAAGGGAGGTGTATGTGTTTTTATTTTATTTTTCTTGTTTGTGTTTTACTTTTTTTAACTTTTATTTTACTTTTTCATCTTTTTTTTACTTTTTATTTTTTTCACTTTTCCCAATAGAGGATTTGTATCAGCGATCTTAAGATCGCTGATACCAGGCAGACCAGTACACAGCATTGCTGCTGGTCTCCATGGCGACTTTAAATCCAGACCAGCCGTCGCGTGCGCGCCCTAAGCAGCGGGTACACGCGCAGCGGCTGGGACAGGCAGGAGCAGAGCGCACAGGAGCGTGGAAGGGTAAGTGTGCTGGCGCCGGAGCCCGGGCAGCAAGGGGATGGTCGTGGGCGGCCGCGTCACCTGGGCCGGACCCTCTGCGGGCAGGGGGGAGGTCGCGGGGGGCCACGGCACCCGCGCCAGTCCCCATGACAGTACCCCCCCCTTTAGGTCTCCCCCTCTTTTTTCGAAATTTAGAGAGGAGGTCAGATGACAGATTGGCCTCAGGTTCCCACGAATGCTCCTCTGGCCCGAACCCCTTCCAATTAATCAGAAAGAACCGCTTCCCCCTCACTGGTTTTTCTGCCAGCACATCCTTGACCTCAAAGATGTTATCAGCGTTGGCCACAGGACAAGGCGAGACAGGTCCACGGGAGAAGCGGTTCAGCACCACAGGTTTGAGGAGAGAAACATGGAAGGCGTTCGGGATATGCAAAGTAGGAGGCAAGTGGAGCTTGTAGGACACCGGGTTCAGTTGCCGAAGTACAACAAAAGGGCCCAAATACTTAGGGCCTAACTTATAACTGGGCACCTTGAAACGAATATATTTGGCGGACAACCAAACTCTATCACCTGGCTTAAATAGGGGGCGGAGGTCTACGGTACCTGTCAGCCTGGATCTTGGTGCGAGCAGAGGCCCGTAGAAGGGCCTGTCGTGTGACTTGCCAGAGTGCCTTGATGTCACGCACTTTGCCATCCATGGCAGGACCGTGACACGAGGTAGTCAGAGGGAGAGGTGGGCGGGGATGTAGCCCAAACACATTCCGCCAAGGGGAGGAGGTCAGAACAGTTATCCTGACGGGCGGATACAAAATGTCATAGGTAGGTACCTAAAACTTGGTTAACCCTCTCTGCCTGCCCGTTAGTTTGAGGGTGCTATGCAGACGAGAAGTCTAGCTAAACCTGCAACTGACCACATAGAGCCTGCCAGAATCTCGACACAAACTGGACCCCCCTATCCGAGACGATATGTAATGGGAGACCGTGTAACCGAAAAATGTGGTGAAAAAAGTGCTGGGCCAGCTGGGGGGCAGAGGGTAACCTGGGCAGAGGTACAAAGTGAGCAGTCTTCGAGAATCTATCAGTCACCACCCAAATGACCGTGTTTCCAGAGGAGGCCGGGAGTTCTGTAACAAAGTCCATGGCTACATGGGACCAAGGTCTTTCTGGCACCGGGAGAGGCTGAAGCAGACCCGCGGGTCTGAGACGAGGGACTTTATTACGGGCACAGGAGGTACAGGCCAGGACAAAGTCTCTAACATCTTGAGCGAGGGTGGGCCACCAATAGTAACGAGAGATTAATTGCAGGGACTTATGGACTCCAGGATGACCAGCTGTTCGTGAGGAATGTCCCCACTTCAGGATTCGAGGCCGCATGGCAGGGCGTACGTAGGTCTTCCCAGGAGGTAGATGTTGAAGGTCCACGGGGGCCGCCGTGAGGAGTCGTTCTGGAGGAATTATGTGCTGCAGAGGCGGCTCCAGGCCCACAGTGTCCGAGGATCTAGAGAGGGCGTCCGCCTTGACGTTCTTCCCAGCTGGCCAAAAGTGAAGGAGAAAATTAAAGCGGGCGAAAAAGAGCGACCACCTGGCTTGTCGAGGATTCAGTTGTTGCGCAGACTGAAGATAAAGAAGATTTTTATGATCGGTGAAGATATCGATGGGGTGGCGAGCCCCCTCCAGCAAGTGCCGCCATTCTTCTGGGGCTAACTTAATGGGCAGTATTTCGCGATCACCGATCGTGTAATTTTTTCCGGCTGGGGTGAAGGTTTTGGAAAAGAAGCCGCAAGTACGCAGTCTCCCAGAGGAGGACCTCTGAAGGAGGACAGCGCCTGCACCTACTGAGGAGGCATCCACTTCTAGGACAAACGGACGCTGTGGGTCCGGGAGAGACAGAACAGGACCTGAAGCGCATGCTGATTTAAGGCGATCAAAGGCTTCTTGGGCTTCTGGAGGCCAGGATTTAGGGTTGGCATTCTTCTTCGTAAGGGCCACCAGTGGGGCCACGAGCGTGGAGAAATGCGGGACGAACTGTCTGTAATAGTTTGCGAACCCCAAAAAGCGTTGGATGGACCGAAGGCCCACTGGTCGAGGCCACTGTAAGACCGCTGAAAGCTTAGATGGATCCATCTGGAGACCCTGATCCGAGACGATGTACCCTAGAAAGGGCAACAAGGTGCATTCAAACAAGCATTTCTCCAGTTTGGCATATTACTGGTGGCTACGGAGACGTCTGAGCACCTGGCGGAAGTGGTGGCGGTGAGTCTCTAGATCAGGAGAGAAGATTAAAATGTCATCTAGGTAGACGATAACACAGACGTAGAGGAGGTCGTGGAAGATCTCATTGACGAAATTCTGGAACACAGCCGGAGCGTTGCAGAGGCCAAATGGCATGACAACATATTCAAAGTGGCCATCTCGGGTATTAAAGGCCGTTTTCCATTCGTCGCCTTCACGGATACGAATCAAGTTGTATGCTCCACGTAAATCCAACTTGGAAAAATTTTTTGCGCCACGCAGGCGATCAAAAAGCTCCGAGATCAGAGGCAGGGGGTATCGATTTTTTATAGTGATTTTATTGAGTCCCCGATAATCGATACAGGGCTGGAGAGCACCATCTTTCTTTTCAACGAAGAAAAAAATGGCCCCCGCAGGAGAGGAAGACTTGCGTATGAGCCTTAACGGAGATTCTCCTGGACATATTCCGACATCAACTTAGTCTCCGGAACAGAAAGAGGATAGACTCTGCCTCGGGGAGGAGTACTACCGGGTTGCAGGTCAATAGGACAGTCGAACGGCCGGTGCGGGGGAAGAGTTCCGGCCTGTCTTACGGAAAAGATGTCAGCTAGATCCTGGTAAGGAGTGGGCAGACCCGGCAGAGGCTTCGTAGACTTTACAGAGGTGGGTCGTAGAGCTGGACGGAGTAGGCATCGCGAGTGGCACGTGGGACCCCAAGGGATAATCTCGCCCGTGTTCCAGTCTAAGGTCGGAACATGGTCTTGCAACCAAGGGAGGCCCAGGAGAATTTCAGAAGCGGAGCGAGGCAGAACGAGAAGTTTTAGAGTCTCCTTGTGTAGGGCGCCTATCTGCAAGGTGAGGGGCGCAGTGCAGAACCGAGTAGCGTCCTTAAGGCATTCGCCACTGACGGAGGAGACGAACATGGGTTTCTGCAGAGGGGTCACCTGGAGACGAAATTTGGACACCAGCGCAAGGAAGGCGGTGGCTTGAAAGGTGCCGTCCGGCGAAACTCCATATAGTACGGGAATGGTCAGATGGGGAGAGGCTGCTTTGACACCTAGGGATGCCTTTCCTGCGAGCCCTAGGTGCGATAGTTTCCCGGGCGCACCGGACAGTCCCCAATGAAGTGGCCAGAACCGCCACAGTAGAAGCACAGCTGCCTATGACGACGCTGCGAACATTCTTCCTGGGTCAGGTGGGCTCTCTCGACCTGCATGGGTTCGTCCTCAGGAACCATTGGTGGAGGACGTGGAGGTCGTTGGAAAACGAGAGCCAGACGAGGTAGCCGGCGAGGTTGGGCGACCTCCCATTGGAGGCGGAGCTCTTGTTGTCTTTCGGCAAACCGAATATCAATTCGGGTGGCTAACCGAATCAGTTCGCCCTGACGGAGACGGAGCAGAGCTGCGGCCGCGGAGGAGGTGCGGCCAGGTTCCTCGAAGACGGTGCGGAACCCCTGGAGGAAGGTTTGCAGATTTGCCAACGGATCTCCTTGGTCCCATAGCGGAGTGGCCCAGGCCAAGGCTTCCCCTGATAAGAGGCTAATTATAAAGGCCACCTTAGCCCGCTCGGTAGGGAATTGATGCCCCAACATCTCAATGTGGATGGAGCATTGACTGATGAAGCCACGGCACTTCTTAAGGTCTCCATCATAGCGTGAGGGTAGCGGCAGATGCAGAGATGGTCCCGATGCAGGAGCAGGTAGAGGAATGGCTGCAGGAGCAACTGCTGCTGGCGTGGCGTGGTGGGAGCAGCCGCAGGTGGAGATAGACAGGCTGCAAGGTTCTGCATCATGGCCGCGAGCTGGTCAATACGCTGGCTCTGCTGAGCGAAAGCCGTCGTGACGTCCCGGAGATCGGGCAAAGGTACCCTGGCGGAATCCATGGCCAGATTGTTCTGTAAGGGATTGGTGGATTCGCTGGACCACCGCAAGCGATGATAGTTAAGCCACGCCAGGGAGCGGAGTCTAAGTAGCCCCCGGTATTCACCAGAGCCTGCCACAAAGCGGGATGGACTTGCTGCGGCGTGAGGCTACCAGGTCGCTACCCCTGACGTGACTTGCTTGCGGTGGCGGCCGGGGCAGTGCTTGGTACAGAATTGTAATCCAGAGACATAGTCGGGGACAGGCAGGAGGTCAGGACAGGCGGCAGAGGTTCGTGGTCAGAGACGGGCAGACGGTCAGGACAGGCGGCAAACAGGCAAGGTCAGGAAACGTAGCGGAACGGACTGGTACACGGGTGATCAATACGGAACTCCAACACTCTCAAAACACACTAAACGCACACCAACAATCTGGCAGAGAGTGTAGGAGGCGTGTACCATATATAGGACCAGTGGCCGGCAATTGACAAATTACCGTCGCGCTGGCCCTTTAAATCCAGACCAGCCCTAAGCAGCGGGTACGTGCGCAGTGGCTGGGACAGGCAGGAGCAGAGCGCACAGAAGCGTGGAAGGGTAAGTGTGCTGGCGCCGGAGCCCGGGCAGCAGGGGGGCGGCCGCGGGGGGCGACGGCACCCGCGCCAGCCCCCATGGCAGATAGATAGATATAGTGTGATACTGGATAGATACAGTGAAGGAAAAAACTATTCGATCCCTTGCTGATTGTATAAGTTTGCCCACTGACAAAGACATAAACAGTCTATAATTTTAAGGGTGGGTTAATTTTAACATTGGGAGATAGAATATCCAAAATAAAATCCAGAAAATCACAATCACATGTATAAATTATATAAATGTATTTGCATTTTGCAGTGAGAAATAAGTATTTGATCCCTCTGGCAAACAAGACTTAATACTTAGTGACAAAACCCTTGTTGGGAAGCACAGCAGTCAGACGTTTTTAGTAGCTGATGATGAGGTTTGCGCACATGTCTGGAGGAATTTTGGTCCACTCCTCTTTACAGATCATCTCTAAATCATTAAGATTTTGAGGCTGTCGCTTGACAACTCGGAGTTTCAACTTCCTCCATTAATTTTCTATGGGATTAAGGTCTGGAGACTGGCGAGGCCACTCCATGACCTTAATGTGCTTCTTTTTGAGCCACTCCTTTGTTACCTTGCCTGTATGTTTTGGATTATTGTCTTGCTAGAAGATCCAGCCACGACCCATTTTTAATGTCCTGGTGGAGGAAAAGAGGTCACTCAGGAATTTATGATACATGGCTCCATCCATTCTCCCATTGATGCAGTGAGTATGCCCTTAGCAGAGAAACACCCACAAAACATAATGTTTCCCCCTCCATGCTTGACAGTGGGGATGGTGTTCTTTGGGTAATAGGCAGCATTTCTCTTCCTCCAAACATGGCGAGTTGAGGTAATTCCAAAGAGCTTAATTTTTGTATCATCTGACCAGGGGCGTAGCTAGAGACTCAGGGGCCTGGGTGCAAAACCTCAGCTCGGGGCCCCCTACCACTATAGGTCCCCACAGGCAGGTATATAGATAGGTACAGGTCCCCACAGGCAGATATATAAGTAGATATAGCTCCCCACAGGCAGATATATAAGTAGATATAGCTCCTCACAGGCAGGTATATAGATAGTTATAGCTCCCCACAGGCAGGCATATAGATAGGTACAGCTCCCCACAGGCAGGTATAGAGATAGTTATAGCTCCTCACAGGCAGGTTTATAGATAGTTAGAGCTCCTCACAGGCAGGTATATAGATTGGTACAGCTCCCCACAGGCAGGTATATATATATATATATATATATATAATATATATATAGATAGGTACAGGCAGGTATATAGTGAGGTACAGGCAGGTATATAGTGTGGTACAGGCAGGTATATAGTGAGGTACAGGCAGGTATATAGTGTGGTACAGGCAGGTATATAGTGAGGTACAGGCAGGTATATAGTGTGGTACAGGCAGGTATATAGTGTGGTACAGGCAGGTATATAGTGAGGTACAGGCAGGTATATAGTGTGGTACAGGCAGGTATATAGTGAGGTACAGGCAGGTATATAGTGTGGTACAGGCAGGTATATAGTGAGGTACAGGCAGGTATATAGTGTGGTACAGGCAGGTATATAGTGAGGTACAGGCAGGTATATAGTGTGGTACAGGCAGGTATATAGTGAGGTACAGGCAGGTATATAGTGTGGTACAGGCAGGTATATAGTGAGGTACAGGCAGGTATATAGTGAGGTACAGGCAGGTATATAGTGTGGTACAGGCAGGTATATAGTGAGGTACAGGCAGGTATATAGTGTGGTACAGGCAGGTATATAGTGTGGTACAGGCAGGTATATAGTGAGGTACAGGCAGGTATATAGTGTGGTACAGGCAGGTAGCAGAAATTAATAACACTAATACTTACCTTAACTTCCTGGCCGCTATGCAGCGATTGCCGCCTGCGCTGTGCAGGCGCCGATGAAGCTAAGCGTCCGGCATACACTGATACCGGCCGCTTAGTATAGTGAAGGCTGCGGCGCGCCGGGACGCTCCTCGGCCGCACGCCTATGACGACTGTGCAGCCGAGGAGGCGGCCGCACGATCAGGTGGTCTCATCGCGCCGCGGCCTTCACTGTACTAAGCGGCCGGTATCAGTGTATGCCGGACGCTTAGCTTCATCGGCGCCTGCACCGCGCAGGCGGCAATTGCTGCATAGCGGGCTCTATGTGAGCCAGCGATGCAGCGTGTGGCAAGCGGGGGCCCATGGGGCCCCCTTGGCTCAGGGGCCCGGTCGCAAGTGCGACCGCTGCGACCCCTGTAGCTACGCCACTGCATCTGACCCCAGCACCTTCTCCCAATCACTTACAGAATCATCCAGGTGTTCATTGGGAAACTTCAGACGGGCCTGCACATGCGCCTTCTTGAGCAGAGGGATCTTGCGGGCACTGCAGGATTTTAAACCATTACGGCGTAATATGTTACCAATGGTTTTCTTGGTGACTGTGGTCCCAGCTGCCTTGAGATCATTAACAAGTTCCCCCCTTGTAGTTTTAAGCTGATCTCTCACCTTCTTCATAATCAAGGATACCCCACGAGGTGAGATTTTGCATGGTGCCCCATATTGATGTCGATTAACAGTCATTTTGTATTTCTTCCATTTTCTTACTATTGCATCAACAGTTGTCTCCTTCTCACCCAGAGTCTTACTTATGGTTTTGTAGCCAATTCCAGACTTGTGCAGGACTATGATCTTGTCCCTGACATTCTTAAAAAGCTCTTTGGTCTTGCCCATGTTGTAAAGGTTAGAGTCTGACTGATTAATTGAGTCTGTGGATAGGAGTGTTAAGACAGCTGTCTTTAATGCAGGTAACCAGTTGATTAGGAGCATCTAACTGGTCCTTAGGATCCAGAACTCTTAATGGTTGGTAGGGGATCAAATACTTATTTCTCTCATTAAAATGCAAATAAATTTATACAACGTGATTCTCTGGATTTTATTTTGGATATTCTATCTCCCAATGTTAAAATTAACCTACCCTTAAAAGTTTGTCAGTGGGCAAACTTATACAATCAGCAAGGAATCCAATAATTATTTCCTTCACTATAGATAGATAGATAGATGATAGATAGATGATAGATATATAGATAGATAGATAGATAGATATGAGCTAAATAGATAAATAGCTAGGAGATAGATATGATATGGATAGTATGATATTAGATAGGTAGATAGATAGATATGAGATAGATAGATAGTAGATAGATAGATAGATAGATAGATAGATAGATAGATAGATAGATAGATAGATAGATAGATAGAGATAAATAGACAGACTGTAATGGTGAAGTACTGTTTGGCTAAAGCTGAAAAACAACAGAAGACTAGTGAAAAGGACTAAAAGGAAAATCACTGGAAAGAGCGACGTGTCAGAGGTGAGTATTGATTTTTTTTCCCCAGCCTTCGATAGATAATTTAATTATAAAAAAGGGAGGTGGGCATCCACTTTAATCAATGAGTTAAATCCACTCCAAAGTGGTGCTAATAACAAAATTTGTTATGCAAGAAACAAACCCTCACATGACTATTTGGATGGAAAAATTTAAAAGCTACGACTCCTGTAATGTGACGATGAATAAACCAAAAATACCTGCTTTATCACTAAATGGTTAGCAGTATAATAGAGCTGTCAGTAACATTCCCACTCACAAATGATAATGAAATGACTCTGCTGACCCTGTCTCAGTCTACACAGCTAAGTGGCTGCAGTAAACAGTTCACACATTTTTATATGGATAGTTTAAAGCCACAAAAAATTACAAAAAATATGTTTCTAGTATGAACCTGATTAGTCTAATGTCATTTGATGATTCATTTTTAATGCTCATTTCTTGAGGCACTGTTATTTTTTTCAAAAACCGCTATGTGCAAAATGTTAATGAAACAAGACACAATGGCTTTGTCATTTGCACTGCTAATTACTTTCTCATGGAAACAGATTGTTTTTCAAACATTTAGTAACACACAAAAACCATTTAGTCACTGTCCAATAAATGGATGACATTCAGCTGTTAGAATCTGCTATTACACAAATGAACAACACACGGGCGACATGTAAGAACGGGGCTGCGCCAGTTTAGTGGCATCAAAAAGGTGTCATAGACCAGTTCTATAGATGTATGAACAGCCGCACTCCAAACTTTAGTGCAATCGGCACCGGCCCTTTGAAATGCGCCAAAGATTAGGGGCGTTTTGGGTGCGTCGCACAACATTCGTAGGATTAGACACCTTTATGAATGTTTGATGCCAAACCTAGGCGCAGAACAGTCAGACCAAGTTACCCCTTAACCCACCATGGTCAAGATAACATGGCTTTTCATTCTTTCCCTCCCGCCTTCTCAGAACCATAACTTTTGTATTTTTCGACCCACATAGAGGTATGAGAGCTTTTATTTTGCAGGACAAGATGGACTTTCTAATGATGTTATTCATATTACCATAGAATATACTGGGGAACCGCAAAAAAATTCTAAGTGAGGCAGAATGTGAAAAAAAGTACTTGCTCCATGTTTGCGGGAGTTTTGTTTTTACAGCGTTCAATCTTTGGTAAAAATTATGTTACCTGTATTCTACAGGTTGATACGCATCCGAAAATACCAAACATGTACAGTTTGTGTTATGTTTTGGTACCGTAAAAAAAATTGCAAACATTTTCTATTTTTTAAATTTGCGCCGCAACGCCATTTTCTGTGACCAATAACTTTTTTTACACCTGCGGGCTTGAGTAAGGGGTTTTTATTGCGGGCTGAAGTGTACTTTTTATTTCTACCAGTTTGGAATACATTCAGCTTTTCTGATTAAATTTATTCCAATTTTTAGGGGACGTGAAATGAAAAAAACAACGCCCGTGCAATTTTGGTGTTTGAATTTTTTTTTCTTCTACAGTGTTGATCTTATGGGATAAATGATGTTATATTTTAATTGATCGAATTTTTAGGACACAGCGAGACCAAATGTGTAACTTTTTATTATTTTATTTTTTTATTTGTAAAATGGCAAAAGGGGGGTGATTTGAACTTTTAATTTTTTTTTACATTTTAAAAGTTTTTTTTTTTCACTTTAACTTTGAGTCCCTCTAGAGTGCACAGCACCATTTCTCATTGATTTAGATGCCGCAGCCATCTTTGCCACTGCGTCTAGAGGGTTAAACAGCATGGGAAGGTGCCAACGACCTTCCGCGCTGAAGCGCTGTATCTGCCGAGTGCGAGCTGCAATTAGCAGCTAACACCCCGCGGCTATGTAGCAGGATCGCGCTACAATCCCACTACTCAACTCCTTACCAGTACTTGGACGTACCCATATGTCCAGGTAGGTTAATGGGTTACAGGTGATGCCTGAGCCAGACTTGTGGTTTTGGCTCTACAACTGCTCTGTATGTATGACCTGCAGGAAGAACAGACAGACCAGGGTAAAGGAGGTGCCTGATCCAGACTTTGTGGTATTGGATCTAGACTGTGCCTGTATGTATGACCTGCATAAGAACATCCAGACCAGGGTACAGTGTGATTGCCGAGCCAGACTTGTGGTATTGGCTCTACACTGTCCCTGTAGTATGATCTGCAGAAGAACCTCCAGACCAGGGTAAAGGTGGTGCCTGAAGACAGACTTGTGGTATTGGCACTACACTGTCCCTGTATGTATGACCTGCAAAGAACAGTCCCAGACCAGGGTAAAGGTGGTGCCGAGCCAGACTTTGGTGATTTGGCTCTACACTGCCCTGTATGTAAGACCTGCAGAAGAACATACGCAGGGTAAAGGTGTGCCTGAGCCAGACTTGTGGTAATGGCTCTACACTGTGCCTTGTAGTATGACCTGCAGAAAGACCAGGCCATACAGGGTAAAGGTGGTGCTGAGCCAGACTTGTGGTATTGCTCTACACTGCCTGTATGTATGACCTTCAGGAGAAACAACCAGGGTTAAAAGCTGGTGCCTGAGCCAGACTTGTGGTATTGGTGCTACACTGCACTGTATGTATACCTACATAAGAAAAGCCCAGGACCAGGGTAAAGGTGGTTCTGAGCCAGACTGTGTGGTATTGGCTCTAACTCTTTGGGCCTGTATGATGAGACCTGCAGAAGAACGACCAGGGTAAAGGTGGTAGCACTGAGCCAGACTTTGTGGTAGTTGCTCTACAACTGCTCCTGTATGTAATGACCTGCAGAAGAACAAGCCAGACCAGGTTAAAGGTTGTTGCTGAGCCAGACCTTGTGGTATTGGCTCTACACTGCCCTGTATTATGACCTGCAAAGAACAGCCATCCAGGGTAAAGGGGTGCCTGAGCCAGACCTTGGTGGTATTGGCTTCTAGACACTGCACTGTATGTATGACCTGCAGAAGAAAAAGACCTTAGGGTAAAGGTGGTGCCTGGACCAGACTTGTGGTATTGGCTTCTACAACTGCCCTGTATGTAAGACCTGCAGAAGAACAACCGGGTAAAGGAGGTGCCTTGTGACAGACGTGGTATTGTGGCTCTACACTGCCCTGTATGTATGACCTGCAGAAGAACAGACCAGGTAAAAAGGTGGTGCCTTACCAGACTGTGGTATTGGCTCTACACTGCCCTATATGTAGTGACCTGCAGAAGAACACCAGACCAGGTAAAGATGGTGCCTGAGCCAGACAGTGTGGTATTGGCTCTACACTGCCCGTGGATGTAATGACCTCAGAAGAACATACCAGGGTAAGGTGGTGCCTGAGACAGACTGTGGTATTGGCTCTACACTGCCCTGTATGTATGACCTGCAGAAGAACAGAACCAGGGTAAAAGGTGGTGCCCTGAGCCAGCTTGTGGTATTGGCTCTACCCTGGCCTTTTAAGTAATGACCTGCAGAAAGAACAGCCGAGACCCAGGGTAAAGGTGGTGCCTAGCCAGAACTTGTGGTATTGGCCTCTACACGTGCCCTGTATGTATGACCTGCAGAAGAACCGACCAGGTAAAGCTGGTGCTGAGCCAGACTTGTGGTATTGGTGCAACAAACTGCACTGTATGGTATGACCTACAGAAGAAAAGCCAGACCAGGGTAAAGGTGTGCCTGAGCCAGAACTTGTGGTATTGCTCTGACGCTGCCTGTATGTATGTACCAATTCCAGAAGAACAGACCAGGAGTGGTAAAGGTGGTGCCTGAGCCGACTTGTGGGTATTGCTGCTAACAAACTGCTCCTTATGTAGACCAGCAGAAGAACAGCCAGACCAGGGTAAAAGGTGGGTGCCTTAGCCAGACTTGTTGGTATTGGCTCTACACGCCCTGTATGTATGACCTCAGTATAACACAAGGGCCAGGACCATGGTTAAAGGTGGTGCCCTGAGCCAGACTTGTGGTATTGGCTCTACACTGCACTGATGTATGACCTGCAGAAGACAGACCATGTAAATGGTGGTGGCCTGAGCCATACTTGTGGAATTGGCTCCTACACTGCCCTGTATGTATGACCTGCAGAAGAACAGACCAGGGTAAAGAGGTGCCCTGTAGACAGACTGTGGTATTGGCTCTACACTGCCCTGTAAATGATGACCTGCAGGAAGAACAGACCATGGTAAAGGTGGTGCCCTGAGCCAGACTTGTGGTATTGGGCTCTAAACTGCCCTGTATGTAGAACCTGCAGTAGAAGAACAGCCAGACCAGGGTAAAGAATGGTGCCTGTAGCCTAGACTTGTGGTATTGCCTCTACACTGTCCTGTAATGTATGACCTGCAGAAGAAACAGCCAGACCAAGGTAAAGGTGGTGCCTGATCCAGACTTGCTGTATTGGCTCACACACTGCCCCTGTAAGTATGACCTCAGAAGAACAGCCAGAACAGGGTTAAAGTGGAGCCATGAGCCAGACTTGTGGATATTGGCTCTACACTGCCCTGTATGTATGAACGCAGAAGAACAGCCAGACCAGGTAAAGGTGGTGCCTGAACGCGACATTGGTATTGACACAACACTGCGCCTGTATGTAAGACCTGCCAGAAGAACAGCCACACCAGGGTAAAGGGTGGTGCCTAGCCATACTGTGGCATTGCTCTACCTGCCCCTGTATGTATGACCTGCAGAAAACAGGACCATGGTAAAGCTGGTGCCTGAGCCAGACTTGTGGTATTGGCATCTACAGGTACCCTTGTTAATGTAATGACCTGCAGAAGTAACAGCCAGACCATGGTAAAGGATGGTGCCTGAGCCAAGACTTGTGGTATTGGCTCTACACTGCCCAGTATGTATGAAACCCGTGTGGGCATAAGAACAGAAACCAGGGAAAGGTGGTGCCTGAGCCAACTTGTGGTTTTTTGCACTACACTGCCCTTTATGTAAGTACCTGCAGAAGAACAGCCAGACACAGGGTAATAGGTGGTGCCTGAGCCAGACTTGTGGTAATGTTCTGAACCCTGCGCTGATGTATGACACCTGCAGAATAACAGCCAACCAGGGTAAAGGTGGGTGCCTGAAGCCAGACTTTGACATTGCTCTACACTTGCCCTGTATGTATGACCATTGCAGAAGAACAGCTAGACCAGGGTAAAGGTGATGCCTTTAAGCCAGACTTGTGTAATTGACACTACAACTGCCCTGTATATATTGACCTTCAGAAGAACAGCAGACCAGGGTAACGGTGGTGCGCCTGAGCCAAGGACTTTGTGGTTTTGGCTCTGACACTGCCCAGTATGTATGACCTGGAGAAGAACAGACCCAGGTAAAGGTGGTGCCTGAGCCAGACTTGTGGTATTGCTCTACACTGCCCTGTATGTATGACCTGCAGAAGAACAGTACCAAGTAAAGGTGGTGCCTGAGCCAGAATTTGTGGTATTGACTCTACACTTGCCGTCCTGTATGTAAGACCTGCAAAGACTGCCAACACCACCAGGTTAACAGGTGGTGCCTAGCCAGACATGTGGTATTGACCTACACACTTGCGCCTGTATGTATACCTGCAGAAGAACAGCCAGAGGACCAGGGTAAAGGTGGTGCCTGAGCCAGACATGTGGTATTGGCTCTACACTGCCCTGTATGTAGATAGACCTGCATAAAACAGCCAGACGCAGGATAAAGGTGGTGCCCTGATCCAGACTTGTGGTTTGGCTCTACACTGCCCTGTATTTAGACCACAGAAGAACAGCCGATACCAAAGGGTAAAGGTAGGTGCCTGAAACCGGACTTTTGTGGTATTGACACTTCGGACACTGCCTCCTGTAAGTAAGACCTGATAAGAACAGCTAGACCTAGGGTAAAGGTGGTGGCCTGAGCCAGACTGTGTGGAGGCATTGGCTTCTACACTGTGCCGGTAGTATACCTGCAGAAGAACATACCAGGGTAAAGGTGGTGCTGAGCCAGACTTTTGGGGTATTGGCTCTACACGCCCTGTATGTATGTACCTGCAGAAGAACAGCTAGACCAAGTGTAATAGGTGTGCCTGAGCCAGACTTGTGGTATTTTGTTCTACAACTGCCCTGTAATGTAGACCTGCAGCAGAAACAAGCCAACCAGGGTAAAGGTGGGTGCCTGAGCCATACTTGTGGTATTGGCTCTACACTGCCCTGTAAATGTATTACCTTTAGTAAGAACAGCCAGACCAGGGTAAAGGGTGGTGCCTTAACCTACGTTTGTGGATTGACACTACAACTGAGGTTGCCCTGTAATGTTATGACCTGCAGAAGAACAGCCAGACCATGGTAAAGGTGGTGCTCTGAAGCCAAACTTGTGGCATTGGCTTCTACATCTGCCCTGTATAATGACCGCAGAACTCAGAACATTACCAGGGTAAAAGGTGGTGCCGTGAGCCAGACTTGGTATTGGCTCCACACAGCCCTGTAATTATGACCTGCAGAAGAACAGACCAAGGTCAAGGGTGGTGCCGTGAGCCATAATTGTGGTATTGGACTCTACACAGCGCCTGTAAGGTAGACCTTCAGAGAACAGCCCAGAACCATGGTAAAAGGTGGTGCATGAGCCAACTTGTGTGTATGACTTCAATCCAACACTGCGCCTGTATTTATGACCTCAGAAGAACAGCCATACAGGGTAAAGGTGGTGCCTGAGCCAGACTTGTTGTATGTGCTCTTGCACAGCGCGTATGTAAGACCTGCAGAAGAACAGGCCAGACCAGGGTAAAGGTTGTGCCTGAGCCAACTTGTGCAATTGGCTTACTAAGCCTGCCCTGTATTATGACCTGCCAGAATAACAGACGAGGGTAAAGGTGGTGCCTGAGCAGACTTGTGGTATTGCCGCTACACAGCCCTGTATGTAATTACCTGCATAAGAACAGCTAGACAGTGTAATGGATGGTGACTGACCAGACATGTGGTATTGGCTCTACACTGCCCCAGTAATGTATGACCTGCAGAAGAACAGACCAGGTTAAAGGTGGTTGACCTGAAGCCAGACTTTGTGGTATTGGGCTCTACACTGCCCTGTATGTATGGACCTGCAGAAGAACAGCCAGACCAGGGTAAACGGTGGTGCCCTGAGCCATGACTGTGTGGTATTGGCTCTACACTGGCCTGTATGTAATGACCTGCAGAAAGAACAGCTATGACCAGGGTAAAGGTGATGCCTGAGCCAGACTTGTGGTTTTTGCTCTAACAGCTGCCCTTTATATATGACCTGCAGAAGAAACAGCCAGTACCAGTAAAGGTGGTGCCTGAGCCAGACTTGTGGTTTTTATGGCTCAACAACTGCCCTGTACTATGACCGTGCAAAGAACAGACCAGGTTAAAGTGGTTTTGCCTGACCAACTTGTGGTATTGGCTCTACACTGCCCTATATTTGTATGACCGGCAGAAGAACAGAACCAAGGTAAAGTGGGTGCCTGACCCATAATTGTGGTATTGTAACTCTACACTGTCCTGTATGTATGTGACCCATCAGAAGAACAGCCAGACCAGGAAAAAGGTGGTAGCCTGAGCCAGACTTGTGGTTTACTTGACTCTACACTGCGCCTGTATGTATACCTCAGAAGAACAGCCAGACCAGGGTAAAGGTGGTGCCGCTGAGCCAGACATGTGGTTTTGGCTCTACACTGCACCTATATTGTATGACCTGCAGAAGAACAGACCATGGTAAAGGTGGTACCTTAGCCATGACTTGTTGTATTTTGCTCTAACAACTGCCCTGTATATGTGACACTTTAGAAGACCACCTAGACCAGTGGTTAAAGGTGGGCCTGAGCCAGGACATGTGCATGCTCTACACTGTCCTGTCTTAGAATGACAAGCAGAAGAACACCAATACCATGGTAAAGGTGTTGCCTGAGCCAACTTGTGGTATTGCTCTACACATGCCCTGTAGTATAACCTGCAGAAGAACAGCCAGACCAGGTAGAAGTTTGGTGCCTGAGCCAGACCTGTGGTATTGGCTCTACACTGCCACTGTATGTATAGTTCTGCATAAGAACAGCCAGACCAGGGTAAAGGTGTGCCTTGAGCCAGACTTTGTGGTAATGACTCTACACTGCCCTCTATTGTGACCGCAGAAGAACAGCTTCATTACTTCTGATGCACTCTAAAACTGGCCTCAAAGCTATTAAGAGCTTTCCTGTCAATGCCAACGTTCATACATGTCGCCCACAATGTTTAAAATCAGTCCAAAAACCCAGGCCATCTAGACATGTGAATCAAGATGTATTAAAAACAGGAAAAATCCTTTAAGTACCTTTTCCTGGTTTAACATATATTTTCATTTGTATAAAATAGAATTGTCTAAAATATCTGTTGCCCACAGTGCCACCTATAGCCAGCTTTAGGTGAAGGTGAAGTAAAAGGTGTGATGTGGTAAAGCTCAATGTCCCCTGCTGTGTCTTCTCCAGGTTAGGAATCCGAGCTATGATCGGTTAATCGATGGGATTCAATAGGGCTTTTTAAAGGACACAAGCAGTTCCAGCTATATCCGTCCTCTTATGCCTGAGGTAGGCTGGATAAATTATAGTTTGTTTTTTTTTTTTCTACAACTTCTATGGGATGTGAATAAAGGAGAACCTAAGGGGACAACTCGGGCAGGTAAAAAAAGGGAAGAGGAAGTTAGATGTGGGTCCTAGTGGTCATATGGGACATTTAGTGCATATTATGTGAATATCAGAAAAACAAGAAAAAATGTGCCAAAGATGTATGATAAACTTAAAGGGGTTTTGGCACGAAGGCATTTCATTTCTAGTTTCTCCTGCTTCAGATTTCAGTGTGCTCAAAAGGGGGAATGTATGATTTGTTTGAGCTGCATATCATGCGACCCAGCTGACTTGACATCACCATGCCTTTCTCCAAAGTGTGGTGCACCAGAATGTCGTTTTTATGTAAAAGACCCGTGAGTAGCTACAAAGAAGCATCTGAGTAGTTAGCACTTCTGCCTTTCAGCATAGTGCCTAAGTTCAAATTTTCTGCAAGACCAAACAGTAATTTTCTATTTTATCTAAATGCACTCATGATTTTGGGGTTTTCCTTTTATTTTTTTTTGCCGTTAGACTAATTTCAAGGAGTCAAAAGGGCAGGAGTAGAATGACAGCACCTGGTTGAACATTCTTGCAGTGAGTGTGTTGATTACTAAGGATACAGGGGACGGGAGTAAAAGTGACAGCACCTGGAGTTGAACACTCGCTCAGCAGTGACTGTGTGTGATTACTAAGGAGTACAGCGGACAGGAGTAGAATGACTGCACCTGGGGTTGAACATTCACTCAGCAGTGAGTGTATGTGATTACTAAGCAGGGAAGAAGCCCTGACAGTACTGCCTGAAGAAGTGGTGATTTTCTGAGCATGTCGGCCAGGACTGAGGAGCTCTGTCCCTGGTTATATCCCATGGAGACGAGCTGTACACTATGGATCACTAAGGGAGCAGCTAAAACAAAAATGGTGCAGAATTTGTAATAATGATGAATGGTGAAAATGTGTATTATTTAATTTGCATGCTTCTCGCATCAATTTCACTCAAGGTAAAACCCCTTTGAATCAGAAAATTTATTAATACAAATTGCAACAAGAAAGATAAAAACATAAAAAAAATACAGCTACAAAAACAAAAGTATTTGGATAAAACCATAATAAGTGCCCCAACAGAAATACTGTTTTTATATTCTTTATTACTTGTTTACATAAAGACGGCCCACCCTGACAACTATGAAACTTTATATCACCTATATGTAAACCTCCGTGATGGAAAAATGACACAGTTATAACATTTTCAGCATCAGTTTTGCTGTCTAAAAATAAAAAAATACATAAGTGGAAAGACTTTTTTGTACCATTTTCCAATATTATAAAAAAACTATTGTTAAAATTACATAAAAATAAAGACTTATGCATCACTGAAAAAAGGTGAGTAAACTTTATATAACGAGAAATGAGAAAGTTTTATAGCGATCAAACCCACACGTACTAATGAAAATGTGCATAGTCAGGAACGGGGGAAACGGCCCAGTCAGAAACTGGTTAAAGGGGTTGTCTCATCTCAAAGTTTCATAGGATGCATGAATGAAAAAAAGCTGCTTTGCTCTGTCACTTCCTGGTCAAGCTGTCTGTAATTAGCATATGAGCTCTGCATATTCAGACTTCTCTGTTTTAGTCCAGATTAGCTAAATTACCTTCTCTGAAGTCCAGAGAAGCTTCTCAGCTAATGTAAACAGTTGAGTAATTAGTCTTTTGTCTGAAAGATCAGATAACACACAAAGTCTCACACTGCTGCAATCTGTGTGATGATATCACTCCCTGCTATCAGATAGAACAAACAGCAGGGGAGAAGGAGTACACAGGTCGGTCACTTGGGAGACCTGAGAGAGCACAGAAAGCGATAAAATCATTTGTAGCTCCTTAACAAAAAAAGATAAACGAAGCAATATATTTGGAAATGTCTTCATTTAATGTTCCCTACATTTTGAAAGCTAATCTTTGTAGTCAGACAACCCCTTTAAGTGTATTCCTATTGTGATGGTGTAGCCTTTTACATTGTGATTGTGTCTGATGTGATGTTTTAATCTTGTTACCGTGCAACGATGTATTTCTTATTGGAGGTTTGTTTGTCGCGGTCCATGCTGCTGCCCATGTTGCGGACCACGGGTATGGCTAGGTCACTGCTTCTGTCCTGTCTCCATTCCCGCCACAGCCGCTGCTGTGGAACGCAGATGTGTCTGTTTGCCTGTTTGTGTCCCCAGTTCCTGTACCTGTTGCTGTGTCCCTTGTGACTGTGTACTCACCTGTCCTTGCTCCTGTTCCTGTCCCGTCTTCACATGCGCCAGCTGGTCTGGATTTAAAGGGACAGTGTCCTAATTTCCTGTCCAATTACCTACGACCTCCTGGCATTTAAGGAACTTCCTGCCTCTGTTCCTGTTCAGTTCATTAATGTCCACCTAAGCTCCTGACCACTGCTTCCTGCTGTTTCTTGTCGTTAGTCTGCTTTTTTTCCTGTGTAGTTTTAACCCTGCTTTCCCTGCCCCG
>JAODAL010022731.1:0-64112 GCA_025379985.1 Phyllomedusa bahiana
GCATGGTGTCCCCTAATAAAGGGGCCCGGGGGTGTGTATATTTTGGTATATATAATATATATACACACACACATAATTAGTATGCCATAATTTATTCATGGAAAAATAAGACACCCCCTGAAAATAAGACATAGCGCATCTTTAGGAGCAAACATTTATATAAGACACTGTCTTATTTTCGGGGAAACGCGGTAGTTTATAGCTAGGTCACCTCAGTTCTCTGATTGCTACAAACACCAGGTGGTTTGTATTCACTAACTTTTGATAAATTTCACAGCAAACCTACCAAGTATTCTTTTACCTTCCTTTTCCCTTTGTCAGGAAATGGTGCCTGTGTGCTCCATCTGTTTTGGCTAGTTACCTCTTCATCTTCTCCTGGGAGATTTGTAACCTGCCAGGATGATGAGCTGCACCTGACACTTTCACAAGACATGTTCCAAATTTCTGCCTTCTAACCTTGCACATGCTTCTTCCTTTAATGACAGACTTGTTCATGTTTTGCTTTTTGTTGTATGTTTTTGAAGAATCTCCTCCTAAAAAATTACAATGCATTTTGTTAAAAACACATGTACAATGACAAGGTTTTTAGAGGCAAGGATTACACCATGTTTCTGACTTTTAATTCTGGGTTGTAAATTTGTAGCTCCTGGGGATATCTATCACGCTGCATTTACTGTACATGTGCTGTTTTTGCTTCTTTTTTTTGTAAAAATTGCAGTGAAAAAGCTTCAGAAGCAGCAGGAGTGCTCTTTGGTACATAATTTAAGAGTTCTCTATTCTTTCTGCTTTATCACAGCTATTCTTTTGTTAAATTGCTGTATATCTGTCAGTTTCCACTTGTCTCCTAGTGAATTTCTTCCTACCGATGAAATTTTTTTCTCAGAGATTATACCCAGTGCACAGTGTTGGATTAGGGTGCCAAGGGCCCAGCAGAGGAATTTTATTCTGAGGCCCACCAGTGGAGTTGATTTTGGTGAAACACCCTACAGCTTCTGTGCATACTTCTCAGGGTATGTTCACACGGCGTAATTGTGGCGCGCATTGCGCCGTGTATTTGCGCTTTATACGCGTCGAGATGCGTGCTGCAATTACGGTAATCCATAGCTCTCATAGAGAACTATGGATTACGCCGCCTCCCCCCCACGCGTACAATATGATCGTATTGTACACGCGGGCAAATAAGTGACATGTCATTTATTCGCCCCATGTCTATGGGGCCGGTGGGCTGCCGGCACCCACCCCGCGCCTCGGGAGTACCCGCTGATCAGCACAAGCTCCCGAAACACACGATGTATTGCAGCGCGTACTGTATGCGCCGCAATGCATAGCGTAAACATACCCTTATACTCTGCTTTTTGCTTCTTTCTCTCTGCTATTCTGCCTCTCCCAAGGATGCAGTTCAAAAGAAATCCCAGAAATCCCTCTGAGGGTTTCCCCTGTGGGATAGTCCAAGCCTGCCCCTGTAGATCAATACTAAATACTAGGGGCGACATGTATGAATTCTGGCACTTATAGACCAGTTCTAAATCGCTTTAAGGTAGTATAGACTGCGCCAGAATGTATGAACCTGTTCTTCAGCAGTCAAGAGTCAATACGACAAGTCTGGCTCCGGCACCGCCTTTACCCTGGTCTGGCTGTTCTTCTGCAGGTCATACATACAGGCACAGTGTATAGCCAATACCACAAGTCTGGCTCAGGCACCACCTTTACCCTGGTCTGGCTGTTCTTCTGCAGGTCATACATACAGGGCAGTGTAGATGCCAATACCCTACCATAGTCTGGCTGCAGGCAACCACCTTTACCCTGGTCTGTTCTTCTGCAGGTCATAATTACAGGGCAGTGTAGAGCCAATACTACAAGTCTGGCTCAGGCACCACCTTTACCCTGCGATCCACAAAAACATAGGTAGGACAGCGCACACCGAGTGGTTCAAATTCCAATAAAATCAATATTTATTAGTTATGAAAACTAAAAAACCCAATGGAGGCATAAGTGAAGGAAAAAATAGACAAAACACCTCGATGCAAGTCTTACGCGTTTCGGGCATATCTTGCCCTTAGTCGTACGTCTATTTTTTCCTTCACTCATGCCTCCAATGGGTTTTTTAGTTTTCATAACTAATAAATATTGATTTTATTGGAATTTAAACCACTCGGTGTGTGCTGTCCTACCTATGTTTTTGTGGATCGCATTATATGAACATGCAGCTGGAGCAGTGGACGTGCGCTGCCTGAGTGTGACTAACCTGCATTATAGGTGAGCTGACTTCATTCTTTTCTCACCACCTATAACCTGGTCTGGCTGTTCTAACTGTTCTGCGCCAAAGTTTTAGTGTCAAAGAATCATAGATGTGTCTACTGCTACTAATGTTGTACAACGCCCCCCAGAATGCCCCAAAATATTGGCGCGCTAAAAAATAATTGTGCCAAAGTTTGGAGTGCACCTGTTCATGCATCTATAGAACTGGTCTGCTACAGCTTTTTGAGGCCAGAATTCTGGCGCAGTGTTGACCAACCAATTTCCCTTAGGTCATACATTTTGTGGATTTAGATAATGTATAAATAACTGATGCATGATGCAGACACAAATCCTATAAATACAGACCACCTCCCCGCACGAAAGGGTATTTGAAGTATCAATGTTGTTTTACCATGTAATTTGTTTACCTCTGGACTGCAGGGAAGACATGACCGTCGTCTTTCCTGCATTGTCTCATATAGAAAACACAGTAAATAGTTATCTAATAGCTACTGGCTGTATAGTCACTATTGACAGGGATCTGTATACAATGGTCCCTAAAGTTACAATGGCCTCAGGATACATTATTAATAATGTTCCTGGGACACTCCATCCAGTGTCACAGACCCTGCTGATCTGTGGTTTATCTGAGTGATAAAAGATCCAGCTAATTATCATGAACATTTTACTTGCAAAACCTCTGTATTCGCGCATTGCACGCAGGGATAGGGGGTCTAGTAGCACCTTTCTACAGTACAGTGCGGTACTACGTCCTGAACTGTTCTTCCATAGGCCAGGATTAGAAGTTCTGATGGGCAACAGATAAGGATGTCATTTTCTTTTTTTCTGTTATATTGTGTATAAAATACATGACCTAAAGAAGCTCCTGTCCCCTACATAGAAAGTGATTTCCAGCAGCTCTGTCATATGTAAGGACTTGCTTTATCAGGATTAGTATCTGCTTCATTTTCTTTACAGAGGACCTATCGCCTCCAGGGAAACCTCATAAAGTAACAGGAGACTAAAATACAAACACTTTCTCATTTAGGATAATCAAAGCATTTCACCTGTAATTTATTTAAAAAAACGAAAAACCACTAGCCCTTTAAGACCACACTGAAGTCGGGCCAAGTTGGCTTCTGACAGCATGGTGGATCATTATGTTGACGGCTCTGTGAAACTTCCTGCTTCTGAGCTGGGAGAGTCCATTGTTCAAGGGGGCAGACTGGAAATCTACATCATGTGTACACTGGAAAGCTTTGTAATTCTAATTCCATTCTGGATGTTATTACATTAGAAACCGTGTAGGATGGATGTGTAGTATGGAAGAAAAGGCTGGAGGCAACAGGTAAACCCTGTCACACGATGTCCTCCGTGTGCTGTGTATGTAATGAGAGATTTAGATAAACCTTATACAAGCAGCTATGTCCTCAGCAACCCCTGCACAGCTGGTATCTTCCAGGGAATTAATCTTACCAAATTGTGAGCTCTCTCTGACAAAGTAAAACCTGTTTACTTGTAATATTGAAGTAAATCATCTGATTTGCTAATGACATGTATTTGAGAAGAGTCTTATAATTTAATCTACTAAAGGTTTGTGTGTTGGTGATAGGTGCTCTTTAAGCTTCATTTTGCATTATGTTGGGTGACATTTTTGGGACTCTGAACCAAGTACCAGTTTTCCATATGGTTTCCATGTAGGATTTCAACAAACAATGGTCGTCCTGGAATTAATATTGTATATTGAGTGCTCGCTGTGTAGTGGAATATTGAAAAGATCTAAACTACGTCCTATTGGCTCTCCTCTTTCTTTCCTGTGATGCAGAAAAACCACTATGGGGGTGGTATAAGCTTCTATAGCAGACCGTTTAGTTCATATATCATGGGATATAGCTTGCTGTACACTCATTTAACATATATTTATGTTAAAGGGAATGTCCAGTAAAAAAATAATATATTCCATTGGGTCAGGGGGGACCAAAAAAACCAAAAAACTAATATTTACATAGCTCTCCCTCGCTTCTGTCTATGTTGAGCTGCCGACAATCCGCTCCTCTCAATTTCTGGGTTCTCGTCCCCACATGCAGGAGAGGCTCGCACTCCTTTGTAAGTAAATATTATTCTTGGGCACAGAATTGGCATATCCATATGAACAGCTCTGCCCTCTACTCCTCAAATTTCCTTAATCCTTATGCACTGCAAAATCATTCACACTATTACAATCATGAAATTACATGTATTCCCATAAATTGAACCCGACTTACTAGTACAAACGGTCCCTCAGCATAAATTATTCATTGCTTCTGAGACAACTATTGCAGGTTGAAATCATAACTATATGGAATACTGGTAATTGGTTTGGAGGCTTGAAAATGGCACCTACATAATGAAAAATTAAGAATAAAGAAAATGAAGCCGATAAGTAATCCAATTAAAGCAAGTCCTTGCATATAACATCAGAAAGAGCTGCTGGAAGCTGGAAATCACTTTCTAAGACAGGAGCTTGTTTGGGTCATGGACTTTATACACAATGTACCAGAAAAAAGAAAATGGGGCCCTCACCTGGTGGCCACATGTAAAAGCAGTACAGGACATGTAGCATCGCACTGTACTGTAGAGAGGTGCTATAGACCGCCAATCACTGTATGCATCTCACTAATACATGTAAGAGCAGTACAGGACAGTAGTACGCATGTACTGTAAGAGCGCTAATACTGCATCACTGATGACCATAATATGTAGAGCAGTACAGGACTGTATATCGACTGTACTGTAGATGGTGCATAACGCCAATCCTTATGCACCTCACTAATACATGTAAGAGCAGTACAGGACATGTAGTACCGCACTGTACTGTAGAGAGGAGCTATAGAGCGGCAATCACTGCATGCACTGCACAAATACAGAGGTTTTACACATAAAATGTTCAGGATAACTGGTAGAATCTGTGTCTGTGACATTGTATCTTGAAACCATACTCCACATACAATGTACCAGGAAAGGCCATTGTGTGGTGAAAATATTGTATTCAGAGGCCACTGTAACTTGAGGGACCACTATACTTGCCTTTTGCTATTTTACTGCTTATAGTTTCCAATTAAACCTGCATCGTGGTAGTTGGTCTGCTATGCTTGTAGTTATGCTGTTGCCTACCTGCCTCCCAAAAATACAGGATCTGCAGCTGATTAGTTAAAGGGAAAAACTGTGTCAGCTCTTGTAGTACTGTCTGATGGTGGTGGAGGGAATATTCCAAGTGAGGCTTGAGATGTGATACATTCTAGTTCTGCCACTTGTGGCATCTGTTTCACATGTTGCTGAGGTCACAACCTTTTTCATGGAGTGTGACCACAACTTTTAGCAATTATAAATTCTGCTTCCTGAATAACATACCTCTGTTTGTGCCGTAATGTAAATGCTTGGATTGATCAGATTGATGGACTTGTAGATTTACAGATCTGCGAAACTCCCCTATGTGCAGAGATCTGGAGGACAGTGCAACCTCTTCATCACAGCAGATAAAGAGCAGCTGTCATCATCACCATTGTTGTTCCTCCTCTGGTCACTAGCTGGCAGTAGAGGGCTACATTAAATTAATTGAGATATAAAAGACTCCAAAAAAACAAAGGAAAATGAAAAATTCAGCAGAAGTAAAACATTCTTTACTTTAGGCTGCAGCAGTATTAAATGAATTTTAAAACCACTGCTGCATTTTTAAAGATGCTCCAAATTTAGGATTAGTGAGGATATGGCTCTACTTTTAGGATGAGGACATGGTAACTTCTTTATGTAGATGTCATGGTAGATGTGACTAGAATTTACATTTGGTTATGGAAAAATTGCCTTAATGTGATTTAATAAAGAAAGAAAAAAAACACAGTTAAAATTTTTCAGGCTATGAGAATTTCATGATCCTCTAGCAGCTGATCAGTGCATGCAGTTTCTGCTTCAATTCTCCACAGAGGACAGTCCTCAGTATACTTGCACATGATGCTATATATTTGTGCACTGTCAGGGCATGTCTCCACTGCACGGGTTTTCGGATGGTTTTTCAGACGATTTGAGGTTTTGCAGACTGCCTGAAAAACCGGCCGAAAACGAGCAGAACGGGGTCTCCGCCCGGCGTTTTTTCGCCGCAGGCTGCCCAAAAAACGTTGAGAATGCACATTCTTCCGTCCGGTTTTCGGGCGGAATATGTGCATCTCAATATGAAGGGGGGGGGCTTTTCTTCGCTCATTGCGGAGACAAGTCTCCTGCCCCAGCTTCCCTGCGCCCGTGTGGACAGCCGCAAAGGAGTGCAAATACCGGTCGCATAAACCGACCGGTATTTGTCATATGCCGTGTAAACGGCCTCTTACCCTGAATCTGATTTGCTGATTTTGGTATTTCTTGCTAGTACGCGGTGTATGTGTCGTGGTAGAGGTGGGATTTGATGCTCCTGTGGCTCAGTACAAATTCTGAGTTCCCATATACAATGTGTCATTTTAATACAGGTGTCTTCTCATGGGGTATTGGGACCCAAACCCTCCTACCCCCGAATCTCTGGGGCTGAGGTGCAACTGCCACTTCTGCATCCCCTATTGCTACACCCGATTTATAGGATTGTTCTGAGATGTTGAGCTTGAATTCTAATGAAAGAGAAAGGTGCACAGTTTAGTTTCTTAGATGAGAATAAATTCACAAAAGATCTTGGTATTGAAAAGTAAAATAGCGCACAAATACATAATAGACTAACTTGCAAACAGCCCATAACTTTGCAACTAGTGTTGCACTTCAGATTTGAGTAAGGCCAGTTTGGCTGAGCCCAAATTCTGCAAACGATTACGGGAAAAAATTGTACCCCATCACCAAAGTGAGCATTCACAAAAATGGATACACTGAGGGCCACATGTATGAAAACTGTCTTGGTCTAGAACACTTTGTTGCCCATAGCAACCAATCAGAGCTCCCCTTTCATTTCATATAGTGCTCTGGAACAATAAGAGGGGGCACTGTTGGTTAAAATGGGGAAAAAAGATTTTTTTGGACCTAGAAAGTTTTCATACATGTGGCACTGACTTTTTACTGTCTGGTCAGGTTGGTGATTTGTTGCACAATTTCCCTACAACCGGCAGCAAATTCTGGGTGTGGCTATACTGGCCATACCCAAAACTGAAGCACAGCACTACTAGACATTTCTCTACAACCAGAAAAAGGGGCCATTCGTATTCAATTTTTCCCTTTTAGTGAATGAAATAAAGGAGCCCCTCAAGGAATTGGTAACTAACACTATTTTGGACCCTTTTCTTTTTTTTGTGGATTTCTCATTTGACATTAGTTTTCATGGGCCCCCAAAAGTGGGGCCTCCTTCGGGCGATTACCCCGTTAATAGGTAGGTTGAGCCTAAGGGTGAGTGGGTGTTGGATCGACTACCCTCACCATTTGTCCCCACTAAATTGGAAAACGACATCAAATCCAAACGGGAAATTTTGGCCCAAAACGTATTGGCTTTTTGTCCACTAAAGTAATTGGTATCTGTCTATTTTCTTATACTGATGCATATTTAACAGGTATACATAGTATTTAGGTATGTGTATGTTTTAAGGAATATACATATATATAATAACAAAGTGAAGCTGGATAAAGGTTATGTTTTAGATTGGGTATCATTTGTGCAGAATCTTGTCTTTACATTAAATACATATACTGTTTAAAGAAATTTAAAAGTAAGTTTCTTCTGGTGGTGGCTGCTGGGGATTTGGAGTTCTGTATTAGACAATGCTCTGTATAACAAAAAAAATAAGTTCTAACTACTATAAAGATGTATTGAGAAATTATTCATTGGAGAATGCAGATTCTAAAAAAAGTCAAAGGGACAATTTTATTATGCCATGGCGGCCAGTTTTCGGTTGTACAAAAATCACAAATTTTAGCTCAAGCCTTATTTATACAAAAATATGAAATATTTCGGCAGTTTTGTGCTTTACATGTGCTTTTTTTTAAAGTGGGCAGGACTTGTTGGCAGGTGGTAATGGTCCTGCACTGAAAAATGTACTATATTTTATGCCAATAATTTGATATCTTCGTACATTATTCAAAGTGGAAATTTATTTAAAGGAGTTTTCTCACTACAAAGATTAGCTTTTAACATAAGGGCAGAAAATTGAAGACTTTTTCTAAGACTATACTTTTTTAATAGACGAAGATATTTTATGTGCCCTATTGCACACAGTTTCTAGGGGTTTCCTGAAATAACTCTGTTATCTATGAGATGAAGAGAAGGGATGGTCACCAGAAGGGGTGGGGCCATAACTCTAAAGATATAACGGTAAGCAATTTTTTTTCATTTCCCCAAGTACATTAATTTTTGTTTTCTGAAGATAATTTCCTGCAATTGTCTAAAACAGCTCCCCGTTACAGAGAAGCTAAACTCAATCATGCTATAGAACCCCCCAAACCAGAGGAGACAAGGAATTAAAACTGATTAGACTCCAAAACCCTTGATGAAAAAAACCCTTTAAGCTTAAAATACCCCGGGCAAAAAAATTATTATGACCACCCCTAATATTATTTTCTTTTTTTTTTAGGGCACCCTTAATTTCCGGTACAAATTAATATATTTCAGGTAATAATTAATACTAAAAAAAATAACATTAAGTAACACATTGATACAGAAAGAGAGAGGACCTGTCCCCGAGAGCTTACAATCTACAGTATCCAGAGTAACTGCTGGGGTGCAGCATGGACAGCAGTTAGACAGGCTGGAGGGGGGGGGGGACTCAACAAGGTCCTGTTATGTTGCCACAGGTATCTGGAGCCGACTGCATCCCACAGCTGGTGGAGGGTGCGTAGGAGGATCCATAGAGCGAACACAATGATTCAGGTGGTCTCACAGTTGCTCAATTGGGTTCAGGTCTGGGGGATTAGGAGTCCAGGGTAGTACTTGGAAGTCTTGTTCATGCTCTTCCTTATGAATGTCGGCCATTTTGAGCTTGGTGACCTGTCACATTGTCTTGCTGGAAGATCCTGTACGCCACAGGGAAGACAATCGACATGTATGGGTATACGAGATGTGCAAGGATGGATTCATACCCAAATCAATTGAGTGCCTTCCACATGGATAAGAGGCCCAGAGAATGCCTAAACCATAATGCTGCCACCACCAGCTTGTGTTCTTCCAGCAATGGTTGTGGGGTGTTTCTTGCCTGCCATGCCAACGACCATTTGTTCACTGAAGCAAAAAATGTGACTCCTTGGAAAAGGCCCCCTTTTGACAATCAGCAGAGGACCAATTCTGATAGTGCCGTGAAAACTGAAATCTTTTCTTCTTTGTTAGTAGAGGTTCAGTGACCTCCATTTGCTCCGAGGCCTCATATGCAGTAGGATTAAATGTTGCGTTAGTTACGTCTGGTAGCTCCGTGGGTCATTTTGGCGGTGAGCTATTCCACTGTAGTGTCCGTCCATCTTTGCAAACCTTTGTAGCCAATGTTCATCTCGCACATCAATGGCACATGGTGCTCTGCAGTTTCTAAGTTGCCTACTAACAATGGCGCCATTTGTCCACTCACTTCCACTACAGCAGCACGCTGACAGTCCATAACCTGCACAGTTTCAGAAATACTGCCACCTTTGGCCCAAAACCCTATAATTATCCCTCGTTTCAAATAATACCCTTTAACCCATGACTTCAACATGGTGTAATGTGTGCAGACAGCCTATCACACACCTTAAATACCCACCAAGCCATCTCACCACATGCGTTGTCCTTCATGGTGGTCATAATAATGGCTCGACTGTGTATATATCAGATTTCCTTTCTCCCATTAATTAACCTTTATATATATATATATAGCATGTGCCACTGGCAAAAGTAATCTGTCCTTGTATTAGAAAGCACCTCTATAGACGCACATTACTTTTTACACCTTGAATTTAGGAAAGCATTATACTGAATATGTGAATAAACTCCCCTTTGTCATATGCTATGTATTTATATGGTGTGGGGATGCTGAATTACTTTCTTGTATACACTGCATTACGTAGTGCTAGATATTACTGTTAGCAATTATATATTTATAGTAAGAGATAGAGACACTGCTAATGTCTCCCCTGCACTTCAGCTGCTCTTGTGTCATAGTAATGCATTCCCTTTAAAGTCGCCCTCAGGGTTTCAGTGTGTGAATACTGGGTATATTTACTATTTTGCCATAGGCAAACTTAAACTCTCTCAGTTCTCAATCTATAAAGCACTAAAACTTAACTTTTATTATGTATAACACCAGGGCTGTGGAGTCGGAGTCGGTGGCTATTTTGCAGGAGTCGGAGTCGTCATAAAAGGGACCGACTCCCAAAATATATAATAAGTTGGTCCAGTTAGTTAGATGCAGTGCAAAGAGCAAGAGGAATTGTGTCCGGCCAGTGCTACTGCTCCCATATCTTCAGCCTTATCACATGAGGAGTGTAATTGATGACATGGAGCAGGCAAAACGCTGCCCCAGGGGAAAAGCTTCTGCTCCCAGAGCAAACAGGTTTCAGCAAAATTTTTCACCTGTTTTCAAAGAAGTAGAAGAGTTTAACCATTCATCAAAACTGACTGTGGCTACGACAATTCCTTTATACACCGACAGTGTTAGAGATGTTGCCCCTGTGGTTATCGTTTTGCCCCCAACCCAAGTTAGTGTAGAGAGGCCATTCTCTAGCCTGGAAATGAGATCAGATGTGAGGTCATGTATGTAGGATCTGATGGAGGCAATACTATTTCTCAGAACAAATTCAGAGACTTCACAAATGTTCCTGCAGTGTTTTGCATATTTATAATTTTTTTTGTGTCCTAAAGTCATATTCAATAAATATATTTTACACTGACAAGCAAAAGGGTAACAATGGTTTGAACTTGTGACTTTCAGGCTCCATATCTCACTATCCACTACAGCTTTGTACATGAGGCTACTGTAATTTTATATACAGTCATCTTACCTATCTTATACATAAATTTGACTTGCAAGTATTTAGCATCTGCTTAGTTATAGTTTTGCTCCTAAAAATCAAACTGTTAATTTTTATTATTTTGTTAGTATTTGGTAAATCCACCTTTGGATTTCAATACTGCCTGAATCCTTCTGGGCTCTGGATCAGATTCAATCAGGTCTTGACCAAAATCTGATCCCAGGTCTCTTCTACACATTCCCAATGTTGGTGCGGACTGGACTTGGATACAAATAACAGCTTTTTCTTCAACTCTGCCCCCAAGTGTTCAAAAGATCAAAACATTGTTACCCTTTTGCTTGTAAGTGTCTGTTCTTCCTAAATAGCTTGATTATTGCATCATAAGGTGATAAACAGACTGAAGTTACCATTTTACTACAGTAAAGTTATTACTTAAAAATGCGCCATGGATGAGGGGTCAGGAGTCTGAGTCGGAGGTTTGGGAAATTGAGGAGTCGGAGTCGGGCTTCGGCTTGCCGACTCCACAGCCCTGTATAACACTTAACCTCGATACACACCATTTAAAAACCTGATTTCTAACCTCTCAATTTATCCCTTTCTAATTGTGAAGGAATAACTCCTTTTCTATTATCAAGTCTGGTGGAACGCCACCTATTCACTGGAGAACCTTATATATACAGTGATTTACTAACTACAATAAGGGATCCAAAACATCCTACCTGGGCAATCATCCCTAATCCGATGGACATAAAACCTATAAGGTTTCCTTATGAGACCCTCTGCAGCGGGTGACACTGTAGAAGGAGGTAGAAAATCACAAATTAAAATGTCATGCCTGACCTCCCCAACATGTTTTACCAACTAAATGGCTTCATCAGGGGACAGAGGCCCGGTCCCATGTGGTCTAGCTCATTTCCTTTTATATCATCTTAGGTACACACCCTATTCAGGTGCTCACCAATTGGCCACCAGAGATTCAACAATACCCATTCCCCCTTTTTTCCTCTTCTGCATACATACTGATACTATTTACTGCTGCTGCATTCTTATAAACAACATTCCTCAGGCAAATTCACCATCTCCATAGCGGGCTTGCGCCCTATCTTACCATGCCGCCCGCGCACTGTACCAATGGACATTTCTGCCCTAACTGTGATGGACGTCCCGTCCAACTTCTCTCAAATTACTGCGTCTGCGCGGCTCACCTAGAACGGACTAAGCAGTAGGTGTTACATTTTACAGCACACTACTAACTTTGTCACTTCCCATTTTTTGGAGACCATTTGAATACTGGGTGCACGCTGCTGCTACATAGAGCCGTCTCCTGTCTTCAAGAGACCTGATTTACAATGTCGCGCTATCTGGGCATTGTTGCTTTAAGATTACTGAGCTGTAATTTTAGTTGCTGTGTGCAAAGTTTTCAAAGTCACAACATCTGCTGTGCATTTTAGGTCTTTATATTTAGATTTAATTATTCTTCTTATTATTACTTTATTCTTATACTGCGCTGATGGCTTACAATTAAAACACGGCAGATCGTGCATACTAATGCGCTTTTTGAGAAAGCGGTGCTATTTGTTATAGCAGAGATCATTCTTACAGAACATCTTACTGCATGGAAAATAATGTGCTGCCGACAAAGTGGGTAACTTCGGGAATGGCGTCCTAGGGGTGTAAACAGATCTGACATGATGTATAAAATATAGACTGATTAACTGTTTATTGAAACGGAAAGAACACGAACGTTAGGGTTCAGACAATAGATTTTAATATGGAATTCAATGCAGATTTTGCTTTGGATTCTACATAAAAACCCCCTTTTGGCAGGTGTGACACAGAGGAGCCTCATTGAAAGAAACCACCTCCTAAACAGAGGCGAAAACTGGCACTGCAAAGTTAATGGGGTTTTCCTACCATAGACTTTGATAATAGGATATGCCATCAAAGTCTGATAGCTGCGGGTACCGTCTCTGGGACCTGCACCAATCTCGGTTACGGGACCCCATGAGTGGACTGTGTTTGTACACAGCTCTGTTGTATGGGAGTCCCGAGCAGAGTCAAGATAATGACTTGAAATACTCCTTGTGTGGACCAAGCTTTAGGCCTCTGTAGCCTTGTGTCCTGCTGTTTAAACACCTCTGTCACTAATGTCCCTCTAACAGGCTCAGATAGGAAAAGCAGAGCTGATATGTCAATCACTGCCTGACCAGCCTGAAACTGGCTGTGAAGAGCAGGCTATGTGAAATAGCTTGGTGAGAAAACCGCTTTAAGAGGAGAGTATGTGTTTTGGTTTTTCATTTTCACCCAGCCTTTGCACCATAGAAGAACTTGGTGTCAGACAACCCCTTTAACTGGATGGTGATATCACGGCTTTCTGTGTTATCTGATTTAAAGGGGTTGTCTTATCTCAAAGTTTCCTAGGATGCATGAGTGAAATAATGCTGCTTTGCTGTCACTTCCTGGTCAAGTTATCTGTAATTAGCATATGAGCTTCTGTATTCAGACTTCTCTGTTTTTAGTCTAGATTAAATAAATTACCTTCTCTGAGTTCAGGAGAAACTTCTGAGCTAATGTAAACAGTAGAGTAATTACTGTCTTTTGTCTGAAAGATCAGATAGCACACAAGCTCCCTCTCATACTGCTGTGACCTGTGTGATGTCACTCCCTGCTATCAGATAGAACAAACAGCAGTGGGGGGGGGGGAGAAGTACACAGGTCGGTCACTTGGGAAACCTGAGAACCCTCAGAAGGTGATAAAATCATTTGTAGCTCCTTAACAATAAAAGATGAACATGCAATATATTTGGAAAACGTCTTCATTTAGTGTTTCCTACATTTTGAAAACTATTCTTTGTAGTGAGACAAACCCTTTAAGCTCCTAACAAAGGCCACTGAAAAGCATGGAAAAAAGTTGAGGTACCGTGATATCATGCATTACCTGCCGAGTTTATCTTTGCTCCATCTGTCCATGTATTCTGCAGCCCAGACATGCCATTCATTACATTGCCTATGCAGTCTTTTTGATGAAATCTCTCATTTGTTGTGTGTAGGAGTGTCTGTATGTTTCCTTGCTGATCCATAACTGATCTATGTGATTGTAGCGTTTGTGACCCTGATTTCGGCGCTCTGTCATTGCCGGGAGGTTTTTAGCATCCGTTTTCCTTATGTTGTTGCCATAGCAACATTTTTGTTTCCTTTGAACATTTTTGCTTTGAATCATATTAAGATGACGTGTATATTCACAGATGTGAATTCATTCCCCGCATTGTCATCCATCATCCACACCTTGGCTCCTGTCCCCCATTGTCATGCTGATGACATCAAAGTTGAATTCTATGCTTCACCTTTATCTATTCTTTGATGGATGAAGCGGTGTCCTCTCCTAATCATGGGTGATTGGCACCTTTTTGTTTTTCAGGATGTCTTCTTGTAGAGGGTGATTGTAAAAAAAAAAAAAAAACCCATCTATTAATGACTCTGCCTGCAATACATTAATATGGTGCTGTCATTGACAAGACAAACGGGGGGGGAAGGGTTTGCCTGTTTGTCTTGCACATAGATGCCCACCTCCCATATTTTGCAGTTTCTTGTCCCCAAAAGAAGTGTATTATGCTCTGTTTCATTTATATTCCCAGAAGAGAGAGCCTCTACGTTATACAACTAATAAAACAGTCTTCGAAATGCCACAATCTTTTTGCAGCTCATTTTCATCTTTCTTCGTCCCTCTTCTTTATTAGAGGAGCTAATGCGATCATGTACTATAACTGGAATAGGAAAACAGAGGATGGTCCAGCACGATCCAATGTAGAATAAAATCATCCAAGGTTTATTGAAAAATTGCAGACATAAAATCAACAAGATATGCATCGGTAGCGGCAGTCCCCGACATGTGGAGCTGTAACAGGCTGACGCGTTTCGGGCTTAGAGTGCGCCCTTAGTCATAGCACTACCAAAGACATCTAAAATCATACTATATATAAGTACAAAAACTATTACAAATTGATTAATGATGTAAATTACCTGTTGTCACATAGAGGGGTGCGCACACTGCCGCGAGTTGTCCGGCGTGTGCCATAGAGATCGCGTCCCAGAAACCCGGGAGTGTAGTTCCAGACATGCGCAGTGACTGCAATGAGGCGCTGCCTGGTACGGGAAACACCGCCGCGCGTGCGCACCAACATCTAGGCGAACAGGCTGGTAAACACGAAAACAGATGCTTGAGGAAGAAGCAGAAGAGTAAGAAGACACAAATTTGAGAAGTTATTATATACACTCACCGGCCACTTTATTAGGTACACCATGCTAGTAACGGGTTGGACCCCCTTTTTGCCTTCAGAACTGCCTCAATTCTTTGTGGCATAGATTCCACAAGGTGTTGCAACGATGCTCAATTGGTACCAAGGGGCCCAAAGAGTGCCAAGAAAATATTCCCCACACCATGACACCACCACCACCAGCCTGAACCATTGATACAAGGCAGGATGGATCCATGCTTTCATGTTGTTGACGCCAAATTCTGACCCTACCATCCGAATGTCGCAGCAGAAATCGAGACTCATCAGACCAGGCAACGTTTTTCCAATCTTCTACTGTCCAATTTCGATGAGCTTGGGCAAATTGGAGCCTCAGTTTCCTGTTCTTAGCTGAAAGGAGTGGCACCCGGTGTGGTCTTCTGCTGCTGTAGCCATCAGCCTCAAAGTTCGCCGTACTGTGCGTTCAGAGATGCTCTTCTGCCTACCTTGGTTGTAACGGGTGGCTATTTGAGTCACTGTTGCCTTTCTATCAGCTCGAACCAGTCTGCCCATTCTCCTTTGACCTCTGGCATCAACAAGGCATTTCCGCCCACAGGACTGCCGCTCACTGGATGTTTTTTCTTTTTCGGACCATTCTCTGTAAACCCTAGAGATGGTTGTGCGTGAAAATCCCAGGAGATCAGCAGTTTCTGAAATACTCAGACCAGCCCTTCTGGCACCAACAACCATGCCACGTTCAAAGGCACTCAAATCACTTTTCTTCCCCATACTGATGCTCGGTTTGAACTGCAGGAGATTGTCTTGACCATGTCTACATGCCTAAATGCACTGAGTTGCCGCCATTTGATTGGCTGATTAGAAATTAAGTGTTAACGAGCAGTTGGACAGGTGTATCTAATAAAGTGGCCGGTGAGTGTATATAATGTATGATACAGCTATCTGCATTAATAATAACATAATGATTCCCTTCTAAGGTTAAGGCCTTGTGGTGAAGTCGTATTTAAAACAATAATCCAGTGTACTTCTCTATTGCGTAGTTGTCGCACAATGTCACCCCCTCTAATTGGTCTGCTTACTCTTTCTATTGCTCTTACTTTTAACATGCTGCAATCTGAATTATGTTTTTGTATGAAATGCCTTGTAAGGCCAGATTTATTTCTATCCGATAAATTAGTCACTTCATTCACATGTTCTAAAAATCTGGTCTTAAGTTTTCTGGTGGTACTACCAATATATTGGAGATTACATTCTGTACACCAAGCTAAATAGACAACGTTTTGGGTATTACAATTAATAAACTGTCTTATGGGAAACTTTTGGGTACCTGACATATTTTCAAACTCCTTGCTGGGGCTTACAAAAGAACACCTGCGACACTGCCTTAGACCACACTTGAAAAATCCTTTACAATTAAGCCAAGTAGAACATTTTTTATGAGAAACAAAGGTGTTGGATGTAAGAAAACTGCCCAAAGTTTTTGCTCGTCGGGGTACCATCTTGCACCCCTTTTACAGTATGTCATCCAACACATTATCCTCATACTAAATTGGAAGATATTTTTGTACAATATTTTTGATCCTATTGAATTGTTTGGTGTGGTCTAATATTAGTGTAGGTGTATTTTTTTGTTTGACGTTTGTTTTTTTGTATGAGTAAATCCCGTCTATCTCTATGTTGAATCTTGTCTGCCGCACTTTGAGTAGTAGGGGCTACCCAAAACATTTACTACAATCTAGTACATATTTGTTCAGATTCGAAGTCATAATCTTTCTGAGAGCTACAATTACGCTTGGCTCGTATCAATTCCCCTGTGGGGACAGATTTTTTGGTGGATTTAGTGTGGTAGCTGTTGAAGTGCAGTATTGTATTTCCTGCACTGCTCTTTCTGTGAGTTTTTGTAGAAATAATTTGATTAGGGATACCCGTTAGATGTAAGTCCAGAAAATCCACTGAACACGCATTTTGAGAATAAGTAAATTTAAGATTGAATGGGTTGTTGTTAATGTAGGCCAGAAAGGAGGGCACGGCAGATACATCCCCTCCCCATATAATGAGGAGGTCATCTATGTATCTGCCGTACCACTCCAAATGCCCCAAAAAAGGGTTGTCCATGGAAAACATGTACTGCTCCTCCCACCACGACATCGTTAAGTTGGCTAATGATGGGGAATATTTGGCCCCCATTGAGACCCCTGTGAGTTGCAGATGTTTGTGGTCAAACATAAAATAGTTGTGAACCATCAAAAACTCGACCACATCCACAATGTACAATTGGAGGTCCGACATGTAGCCACTGTACTTAGATAAATGGTGCTGGAGTGCTGTGATTGCTACCCTGTGGTAGAATAGGCTAGCAATCACAGCTGTAAGGCTTCAGCAGTGGTCCGTGCACTTGGCACATGGGAAGGAGCTGGCTATGCCTAACGTCTGTCAGTGACTATAACTGGAGTTCATGATCCACATCAGCCGTGGCAGACCTGATAAGTTTCAGGGGCCACAAATGTCCCACTAGACTCATACACACTTCTAGGATTTTTTACTCTAAAAGGGAATCTGTCATATAGGTTATGCCTCCCTTGCTGAGGGCAGCACAAGCTAGTGTCAGACCTGCTGTTTCCAGCACTGTGTCCCTTATTCTGTAAGATGCAGCAGTTTTAGAGCATTTACCCCTTAAATCTTATTCATGAGCTGGTGTTAGCGCCACCCACCAAAGGATAGCTCCGCCCACTGACAGTTATTCACATGTTTCTACCTATTCAAAGTAATAGGTTTGTCAGTTGAGGTGGGCGGGGCTAGCCTCAGGTGGGCGGGGTTTGAAAAAAACTGACACTCTGAAGGACTCTTCAAATGACTCTTCTGGCTGAAAACTGCAGATTTGAGCATTAAATACACAAAAACTACAGCATCTTACAGAATAAAGGACACAGCGCTGGAAACAGCAGGTCTGACACTAGCTTGTGCTGCCCTCAGCCAGGGGGGCAAAAACTATATGACAGGTTCCCTTTAATTTAAGGGGGTGTTCCCATCAATAGGATATGCCACCAAAGTCTGTTATGTGAACCCTATCTTGGGAATGGGTCCCCAAAAGTTTCTGCTCAGAATGGAGAGCTGGTCACGCTTGAGGACGGCTCTTCATTCCGTGGTATGGGAGCTTTGAGTACAGTCCAACACACCGCTCACCTGTACTCAGGACTCCTATAGATCAGAATGAAGAGTCTTGCACAGGCGCGACCTGCTCTCCATTCTGAGTGGAAACTTTCGCGAGATAGATACAGGTGCCAGAGGTGAGAACCACACCTATCAGACTGTGATGGCATAGCCTATTGATGTGTCATCAAAATATATGGTGGGAATTTTTATTTAATTCAGCTGAAACTAGGTTTACACTTGGTAGAAGAAGACAACCCAAGTCTCTAATATTTCCAATCAGAAAAATCCAACATGTTATGCTTGACAGAAATCTGAAGCATGACCCTGGATGTCTGCCCAGGACTTTCTCTTTGCAGAGGCAGCTTTCACCTCTGATTTGGCCGATGGTTAGCCCCCATTACAATGGGTCTTAACCACGTTACACCTGCCGAAATGTTATCTGAGGAGGATCCTGTTACGGGTGCCCCTGCGACTCTTACTCCAAGCCACAGGTGCACCCGTGCTCCTGCCTTATCGGCGAGTGGCACTTGCAAACCTGCTTCTGGCACCTGTGACTTACCTCTCCTCGTGCCATCTCTACTGGTGCGGCCCTGCTCCCTAGGGTGCCCTCACACACACCGGCCTTGAGACAGGGCAAGCGTGCCGGTACTTGGATAATTGCCAGGCGCTGGTTCTATAGTACCCAGCCTGCCTCTGACTTCCCCACCGAATCCATAGTGCCTTAGCCTATGCAAGAAAGGGTTCTAAAAGTTGTTCCTGTCGTTTCCATGTACCAGGTCCAGAGAGCTATGAATTACTGTTATTGCAGAGCACATTTCGGGCGTATTGCAGCGGAATTACGTGCCGAAATGCACCCCGCATTTACGCTGTGTGATCATACCCTAAGGCCTATGCCAATATTCAGCTGCATTTCCTGCAGTCAAGGTATAAGAAGAAACACAAGAATAGGATTCATATAACATTCTCCAAATGTTATTACACATAGCAGTGTTTTCAACAAGGAGTTGCCCCTTTTCACCCTCCTTTCAACCTGAAATAAATTTATATTATTGCACGAGCGCTATACATTGACTATGCTTGCAAAATTACACTACTCACAAAAAGTTAGGGATGTACATAAAATTTCTTGAAATTTCCTAACCATGCACATGTCCAATTGTTCAGTGTTTCAGTACTTTCTGCATAACTTGCTGATCTCTAACAAGGAGCTTAATGGTAAAATTCACAACCGGAATTGGATCCCTGAATCATCCAATAAATGTAGGGGATCAATTTGTCTTGGGATTTAAACAGTTCTCTTCATCATGCTGTACATATTTTGACATGCGACCAAGACAACACCTTACAATTGACCAATAGTACCTCGCTATTGCGAGGCTTCAAGCACCGTGCTCTAAACGGAAGTGGCCACTGAGCTTAGAGTGTCAGAGTGTCATCAGCAGGTTGTTACAGAGAGAGTGGAAGAGTCGCAGGCAAAGAAGTGGACATCCTATGGCTCCATCACACACTGACTGCTTCATTGTAAACAATGCCCTGTGAATCTGGATGGTGAATACCACACAACTCCAGGCGCATTTAAGGAAGATGAGAGGCAACCAAGTGTCACATCAGACCATTCACAACCGTTTACATCTGTGTACTCTGCGTTCTAAATGACCGGTAAAGATACCTGACCTCGCATTGTTGGTGGCCATAATCTCTGCTCAGAGTGAATCGACTGAGGACTACTGGTTCCTCATCCAGCGTAGATGCTCCCTGGTCCATGCAAGACGATGAGGCCTGTGCCTAGTGGTGTGGTCAGGATGTTTAGCACTCGGACAGCGCTGATGTAAATCTCCCCTCGCTTAAACGTGCCTGGAGTTGTGCGGTAATCATCATCTGGGCCCGCAGGGCATTGTTTACAATGAAGCCGTCGTCAGTGTGTGATGGAGCCAAAGGACATCCACTTCTTTGCCTTTCTGTGACTCTTCCAGTCTCTCTGTATCTCTGATACCACCTGCTGATGACACACTGTGACAGTCTAAGCTCATCATGTCAACAGCATGATTAGGAGGACTGTTTAAATCCCAATTCAAATTGATCCCCTTTATTTTGCGATTCAGGGATCAAACACCTGTAGTGAATTTTGCCATTGAGCTCTTTGTTAGAAATCAGCAAGTTGTGCAGAAAGTAATGAGACAATGAACAGTTGGACAAGAGCATCTAAAGGGAAGAGATGGGCTCATTTAGTTCATTAAAAAAAATTCAAGAAATGTTATGTTCATCCTAAAATTTCAAACAAAAAAGCCAAATATCTCTAACATTTTGTGAGTAGTGTATACTGTGAGTCTGATTCCATCGATGACTCTGAGGAGCAACCTCCTTCTCCGCTAGTGCCGCTCTAGGCTAAAGCCTCTGGGGAAGTCTGTCCTTCGTCATAGCTGTAGTATAATGCAGTTTGCAATGGAAAAATCCCGATTTATGATAAACAACTACAGCTGCATCCAAATATGAGAAGGTTTCCAGGCAGAGTGAAAGCAAAGGTTCCTAAAACTTTGTAGAGAACTATATTTCTCTTAAGCGGAAAAATCCAACATAATCTCTTCATTTATGCTGTCACTATTTAATTTATAGGAGACTTGCATCTAAATTCCATATATAAAAATAAATGCAGGAATCCTAAGAAGAATGAATAGTAAAAAAAAAAAAAAATCCATCACCGACTGGCTTTTCTGCTCATGCATCATGACTTTATGGATGTGAAAGTAATGACACCCTTTGGTATTCTAGGTTACGGCTCTGAGGGAAATCGGCTTTCAAGCCATTAATGGTGCAGCATTAGCGGCGTTAATATTTATGCATATGGCTGTTTCTGATGTTGATATGTCTGGGGCATTTCATTATAGTGTCTGTACATTTTCCATGACAAAGAACCAATAAACAGATTTTGTAAATGGAGTGCCCCCCCCTTCCTTCCCTGTCTACATAGAAACACGCTTACCAGCAGGGCTAGAAATGATTCCTTTGAATTTGTGTGTGAAATATATTGAGTTTTCTATATCGCAATCTTGGTAAGAAAATATAATATCCCTTTAAATACTATAGGCATGGTGTATAATTATAGGAGAATGATCTATAGGCTCGTAAATGAGCACCTACCATCTTTTTAGAAGGAAACTTTCTCTTTACGCTCATTTACTCGGTACACAGAATTTGTGTTGGCTTCCTGGAAAAAATGTATTGTTCATTAACAATAAAAATCAAAGAAATACTTTGCCCTAAATTGTATGGCATGAAATTAGCAGCTCGAGTCATTTTGCTTGAGCAGCAAGCCAGTAATAAGACAGACTGAAGAAACGGCCTGCGGCAGTAGAATTCAGGGCTGCAAGTAATAGAAGATTGGAAATTGCAATGTTAAAGAGCATTTTTCCCCAAATAAATACATCACCAATAAACATAAGTCTGACTTGTCACTTTCTGCTGAGCTAGTAAAAATGTTATTTGGCCGTCTCTTCATTATATCTGCTTTTGGAAGGCTGGGTGCAAACCTATATGGATCTATTACAGCTCCTCTAGCTATTGTCACCCAGCTTTTCCATGCTAAATTGCAAACTTGCCTTTAGTTATGCAGCAAAAACTCTTCTCTTCTGTAATAAGAATAATGTTTATGTACATAGCACAAACATATTCTGCAGCGCTTTAAGATTCACAGAATAAATGTACAAGCAGAAATTAAATTAGACAATACAGTGCAACAAACTGGACAACAATCCAGTCAATGGACGTGAAAGCCCTGAGCACAAGAGCTTGCAGTCTAGAAGAAAGTAGGAAGGAAGTGATGCAAGAGGTAAAAGTGCTTGCTTTGTACAAGGGTCCAGTACAGAAATGAAGTGCACGGAGTATTTGTTATGGAGGTTTTTCATTCAGGAATGTAGGAAATCTGGTTAAGAATTTCTTTAGTTAAGCTGAAGTTCCAATTTTGCATCACAGACTAATGCTGCAGCTTCATAACACAGCCATAGTGTTAAAGGGGTTGTCTACCTATTTTTTTTATTTTTTTTTATTTCCACTTTGTTCCAATTAAAATAAACTCATCCCCTCTCCTCACCTTTGTTTCAGGCCCTCCTCAGGTGCTGCGGGTCTTGTGATTTTTTATCTCTCTTCTAGCAGACGGGAAAGACTGGGGCCGGACATGGGGGCGCAGGCCATGAAGGGAGGCCCCACATGACCCGGCGCGCTGGCTCTAGCATAAGGTGTAGGGGGGGGTTACGTGCGCCGACGCAGGAGCGGTCGCGTAGCCGGCAGTGAGAGTCCCACCCTCCCTCCCCTTGGTGGTGGTCCTGTGTTAAGGGCGAGTGGTTTTGGCGATAGTCTTTCGGTAAGGTTGTGAGCTAGGTGTTTTATCGTCGCAGTGGCTAGTGCGGGATGGGGTCCTTGGAGTCGGTGTAAATTGGTGGGGGAGTCAGGTACGGCTTGGCTCCCAGTTGGATGGACCGGTCTGGCGAAGGTGGGGCTTTCAAAGGGCAGGGCCCTTGGGAGCTGGTGAAGAGTGGTTAGCCACCCGAGGTGGCTTTTGGTGCCCTAAAAAATAACAGGGTTATTGCCCTGAAAAAGGGTGGCCCTATCCCGAACCTCCCCCTAAGCCTACAGAAACCCGAGTAGTCCCCAAAGCTAACACAATCCTGACCTGTTTCAATCCTCCCAGATTTCTGGATCTCCTCAGGGGATATATCAAGGGAAAAGAGGGAACCAACTAGAGAAAAATATTCTGTCTCAAAAAATAGACTGTTCTGAAACAAAATAACCACTAGACAAAGTAGGCTAATACAAATAGATGCACAGATGTCACATACATAAACCAATTAGTTACCTGTAATGACACAGATGTACGAAAGACAGGAAACTACTGAAGGTAACAAGGTATAATGATGTGCCTGACCTAGATAGTACCCAGTAGGTCCACATGTCAATGAATGGCAGAGATACTGAGCCACAGTGTCTGAAGAGCCAATAAAGGCTAACGGAGTGTGATGTACGGGCGATGCTGCACCGGGAATAGACTATTGGTTATTTAGGGTAAGCTTTCTCCCACCTCCTCTGTTTTCTTTTGTAATATATGTTTTTTGTGTGTCTATTTTTTTGAGCGATGCTCTTTTTAGCATAATTTCTATTAAAAGTTACATTTTATTCTATTATTATTTCCCCCTCTTTCTGGTTTGATTTTGTGTCTAAGTGGGGTTTGTGATTGGTATTTATATCACAACGGTGGTTTTTGACTTTTGGTTCCCTTGAGTCGGGGGAGACGGCTGAGGGTAATCTATGGAGAAAGGAGTGACAGGTTTTCGCCAGACCTTTATTATGATAATCATAGCTCCAAAGACCTCAGCCCCGATTGTTCTTTCCATGGGTGTTCTGGAATGTTCAGGAATGTTTTGGGGAATGGTATTATTGTGGGGTGGATGGGTATACGGAATTATACTCATTTATACGGTTATTTATGTTTACTCATGTTTGTTAATAAAACAGCTGCTGTGGCCAACTCATCCAACCTCTGTCTCGGTTGTTATTGGGTTGGGGCTGGTGTATTGACCTTGGGCGAGCAGAGTATAGGCGTTGCTCAGGGTCTTGTCTCTGACTGTCCATTAAGGTTTGTAGAGTGCTACAAACAGTGAACATTATGAACTATTCCAAAATGTGTTTGTTTCTCTTTGGATACATGAAAATTAAGATTCTTAGTGCACAAAACTGTGCCGGCCCAAGCTCAAATTTTCTATGTCTGAAAGCTGTCAGCATTGATGACCACAGTGTTCTTTACCATCACTATAGGGCAGCAGTTAGTAACACAGCAGATGCGCATAATCACAGCGCAATAAATGCATGGCATGGGGGAAGGTGCTGTGTACCAGTGATCTGTACAATGATGCCACATGGAGGGGAAGGGTTTTATTTCCACGTGACTACTTAGCTTATGTGGTAACTGCAGTGCTGCCTGTGAGAGATGTCTGATCATTATTTTTTCATATGGAATCATGAACAAACGGAGGCATTTATGCAACGTTCTCATTACAGAACACGCAGAATGAACATTATAACTCCTATTACATGTAAGCTAATTACATTATTTTCTTTTTCATGTTTTACAGACCATTCAGAATTTGAGAAAATGTGTTCCGCAAATACTGACAACTGGGTAACTTTTGATGATGAAAATCCATTTCCGTCTCCACAGAAATCTCTGCTATTTCCTCATGACAATGCACATAGCCCTAAACCCGGAGAACTTAAATTAAGCCTGCCTCATGACCGGATCAGAAGTGCATCTTCCTCTACCTCCACGACTCCTCACACATCTCCCATAGTTGACTTCTTTATGAGCCCTGGTCCTCCGAGCAATTCTCCTCTTTGCACCCCTATTAAGGACAGTCCATCCACACCAAGCACTCCTAAACAGGGTACTGTTAAGTTGTACCCTATATCAGAGAAGCCTCAAAACCACCATTATACATTATCGGAAGAATCAACTCCGTCGATAACACATCCAACACCAACCAGTTCATCTCCTGCAGACACAAATGGCACAACTCAAAATCCTTCATCGTACAAAAGTGATAATAGTTTAGGACATTTTTCAGGTTTCCGTTTAGATCCTTCTCAAAATGATTGTGCCTTCTCAAGCCCATTTTGGAGCCATGATGCCGCAAGTTCTTCAAAGGATCCATATACTGTGGCCGAATCTCACATGAAAGAAAAAAAGCCTGCAAAACAGGAATATAGCACATCAGAAACTGAAGTTTCTAACAACCAGAAAAGTCTTAACCAGCGTTCCTTCAGTTATGTGTGCGAACGGCTTCAGCATTTAAAGATGGACCCACCTGACAACGTGAAACATCAGCCTGTCTGCACTGACAGTGAAAGCCCATCATTTATTCCACCAAGTCTCTTTAGAAGTCAGAGGAAAGATGGGTGGCCTTTCATGTTGAGGATACCAGAAAAAAAGAACATGATGTCTTCAAGGCAATGGGGACCTATTTACCTGCAAGTTGTATCTGGTGGAATTCTGCAAATGTATTATGAAAAGGGCCTTGAAAAACCGTTCAAAGAATTTCATCTTCATCAATTTTGCAGGCTCTCGGAACCAAAACTCGAAAGCCTAGGAGTTTCAGATAAAATACACACTGTAAAGATAGAAAATGTAACTTACATGGAGAAAAGGAAATACCATCCAAAACCTGAGGTGGTTCATGAGCCAGAAATTGAACAAATGTTAAAATTGGGAACCACGGAGTATTCGGATTTGATGGACTTTATTACAACCATTGAAGAAGAGCTCCTAATGCTCTCCCCGGTTTCCAAACAGAAGAAAATTTACGAAGAGCCTGAAATGGTGGTTGAAGTAGTGGACAATTTTTGGGGCCAAATTTCGAAGGAAGGAAAGTTAAAAGACAAGTCTGTGGTTTGTCAGCTGTATTGTCTTTGTTTCATTAATAGTGGGATGGAGTGTTTTTTAACACTAAATGACATTGAGCTACAAAAGCTGAACTATTTTAAGAAGAATGAGAAAAATTTGATTAACATTTCAGATTATCACTTCCACAAATGTGTTAAGGAACATGAATTTGAAAAGTCCCGGATCGTTAAGTTCACACCGATGGATGCGTGCCGGTTTGAGCTAATGCGCTTTAGGGTTCCTTGTGATGTCAAAGAACTTCCATTTTCATTTAAGAGCTTGGCCGTGGTTCAGGGAGCCTACGTGGAGCTCCAAGCTTTCTTAAACCTCTCAAATAGTATAGTAGGTCCTTCACAGGCTAAACACTGTGAAAACATTACTATCCATTTCCCAGTTCCTGCACAATGGGTGAAAGCACTTTGGACTGTTAGTCTACAGAGACAGAGGTCTTTGAAGACAAAGATGAACAGAAGAGCCTGTCTTAGTACTGGATATGAAATAGAATCAGAGCCTGTAATACAAGTCACAATTGGAACAGCAAAATACGAGAATGCATATAAAGCTGTTGTGTGGAAGATTGACCGACTCCCTGATAAAAATTCAAGTAAATATCTATTTTTATATAGTTTAAAATGTATGTAGTGTTGTTGAATGGTTTTTAATCTGGGCTGTTCAGCAGCTGACACTGTAAATCAAAGTGGACCATCTGAGATTATATTGTTCTTAATATACTTTGTTTACTGTAGGAAGAGCCACCATATGACTAGAATTCAACGAGAGAAACGGTGGTACCCACATGACGAAATGTAGGGCATATGATAATCCTTATACAGGCATACTTGCCTTGGGACTAACGGTTTAGTGGAGTATACTGATAATTCTCTAAGTGGACCAGTGTTGGATGTGCTTTTGCATGACATGACCTTTGGCTCTCTGACCTAATTTAGCCAGAATAAAGAACCCCTTTGGAATGTCCACCTATAATCAGGGCAATATATCCATAATCGCTGTCTGATAGTAATGACGGATTGCATTTTGTAATATGTAGACCCTGACACACATGGAACACAACTTCCAACTTGGGACTTTCCATGCATTCGCTCCGTGCCTAAATGCTTGTCTAATGTGACCTTAATGCCTTGGGTTTCTGAGGGGCAGGTTACATTTTACAGCTGAGAATACCATGTCTACAGGCAAGTGGCTGCACCAAGTATTTGACCTGCATTGCTTGACCTTGTGGCAGCAATCTGATAGCAGTCAGCAACAGGCCTATCATTCTACCTGTGATGTTGATGCCATAGGAATGAGCTTTGTAAAGGTCTCACAGGCAAACTGTATACAGGCCCAACAGCAGGCATGGTATTGGTCTTTTAACAGCCACTCAAAAAAGTCTCTACCACAATCTCTTAAAGGGGTTTTCTCACTATAATGATTAGCTTTTAACATGCAGGTAAAGGTAGATGAAGACTACTACTAAATACATTGCTTTGTTGATTTTCTTTGGTCAGGAGACAAGATTCCACAGTACACAAGATTCCACTTCTCCACATCTCTCCACCTCTCCCTGCTCTCTATTATCTTTCATTGCTCTGAGCTTCCATCTTTCAGCTGCCCTCCTCCAGAGTCTCTAGCAAAGCACTTTGTTTACTTAAAAGGGCTGTCTCGCTATGCTGTTTCACAGAGCCACAGCAGCTTCAAATTCACACTTCCTCACTCTTCCTGGTTAGGATGTGGGTGGTTCGATAGCAGTAATTAGCATATCAGTATTGTATTCTCAGCTCTTCTAATAGCACTAATATGACTGCAGGAGATGTAATCTATAGATGTAATCTCCTTCATCTGTTAGAGATAACACACTCTGTTCTCAAGCTGCCGGAAGTCCTGGTGAGGTCACTCCCTGCTCTCTGTCTAATCATGAAGGGAAAGCAATCTGGTAATGAGAGAAATCTTTGTGCACTGAGTAGATAAAATCTTTTATCTCCTGACCATGGTAATGACATAAGAGGATTGTATTTGAAAAAAAAATGATTTAATGTTCCCTACATGTTGAAAGATAATCTTTGTAGTGAGACAACATCTTTAACTAAAGGAGAAGCTTTCACTCTTTAGAGTGCAGCCTTGTGTAATACACTTTATAAATCACCTGCACTAGTGTAACAGGAATAGCTAGGAACAACAGAACTGTCAATCAATGCTATAGACCCACCCACAACCTGACCAGAGGGGTGAGTTTAAAGCTGGCTGTGGCTTTGTGAAACTGCATGGTGAGAAAACCTCTTTAATGGCAAATATGTAGCAGCTCACAGCAGGTGCCCTCCAAACTGAGCACCAGTCAGATGTCCCAGGGTTCTTTGTCAGAAAGTTCCTTACCAGCTCACTACATTGTATACTGCAGCCAGCCAACTCTGAGCAGCCCTACTACTTTCTACTACACAAGGACACCCTCTGACACTTCTTGGGCTCTGCAAAGAAGCAGCATTGGGCATGGAGAGGCAAGATGTGTAGTCGGTTCACCCCTGCCTCCTATTTCAATGATAGTGTAGGACCCAGCAGTGGAACTCCCAGAATTTTAGACATTTATTACCTATCCTGCCGGTGATAAATATCTTTCCCGGCACAACCCACTAAAGGGGTTTTCTCACCATGTTGTTTCAGAGTCACAGTCAGCTTAATACTCATACTACTATGTCAGCCTGTGGGTGGTTCCATAGTGGTGATTAGCATATTTAGCTCCTCTATAACTAGCTGATCCCTTATAGAGATGTAAGTGCTGGAGATCTAAGTAAACACTACAGACTTCCAAGGAGTGAAAACAATTGTAATTAATCTAATCTAACCTTGAGATAAAGACGGTGCTCCTCTGAACATGGTCACATCACTCCCTGCTCTTTGTCTAATCAGGAAGGGAGATATGAATGGTAACCTAGAGACACTTGTGTGTACTCAGAGCAGCTAAAATCGCTCTTATCTCCTGACCAGTGCAAGATCAATAGAGCAGTGTATTTAGAAAAAAAATCTTCATTTACCTACCCCCACATAAAAGCCAATCATTGTAGTGAGAAAACACCTTTGATCTCTTAGCAGTCAGACTAACCTGGTTCATCAGGATCAGGCTTTTTGGTTTTCCAGATTTGGGCGTCTTCTGAAAGTACTAGAAGGCTGTAATCTCCCGCCAGTCTCTTGTTTTCCTTATCTGAGCTTCCAGCTTTGAATTCCTTCCTCTATAATCTTCTCATCACAACCAGCTCTTGATCCAACAGCTTGCACTCTGCTTTGTCTCAAGCCCTCTACTTCTAGCAATCTTCTCTACTGTCTGCTTCTGACCTTCTCTTGGGATCTCAACCTTAGTTCCTCCTCTGTTCAAACCCTCAGGCTAATTAGAAAGGCAGCTCCTATCTAGGCCTACACTGCATAGGACAAAAAAATTGTCGGAAACTAAAGCCTAAAAATCACTTTGAACTTAAGTATTTTGTCAGTTTTTTTTCTCTAAATCAGCTGAGTTTCCGAGCTGTTTTTTGGGTAATTTTTTGCTTACTGCTTTCTGTTTTAGATAGACTTTAATAGTAAATTTTCTGCTGTACGCAGATTTTACAAGATGTTCCTAAAACCGCCGGCGCCCAAAACCGACCAGAAAAAAAACCTGACCTCTTAAGACTACAGGTCGTTTTTTTTGTATTGAAGCCTATGTGAACAGATTTCCGTCGGATTTTCAGCCGTTTCTAAATGCTAAAACTGATGAAAATCCGACGGAAAACCTGTGCTGTGTAGACGTAGCCTTACAGACCTCAACAGCATGCAGGGTCACCGCCATGAAAGTTGCATTTCTCAAAATGTAAGTTTTGTGACCAGTCCTAAATTGTTTTGCTTTCCTCTTCCTTGGAAAAAAGGCAACTTGACTGTTTAGTCTCCATTATAGTAAAGCTTGTGAAAAGAGGACCACTGTGCATGAAGAGGTGCTGGTATATTACAAGGTCCCATTCTAGCTGCCTAGATGTTACATAAACCATTGGGTCTTGAAATAGTTACCTTAAAGGGGTTCTCTCACTACAAGGATTGCTTTTTAGATCTTGCAAAAACAAGTCACTTAGCAATATGTGTCCATTCACAGCATCCTACCTATTCCTAGATATCCCATTTTTATGGGCTGCATCAGGTCGCTATAGCTACAGACCTGTTTGATCTCTCCTGATAGGCTGCCAGCGCTGGTCACTATAGCTGCAGACAAGTATTTAGTTATGGCTTTGGCTATGCCCACATTTACTAAGACCAGCTTACCTTGCCACTCAAAGTTAAGGAGATCATTGCAATGATTTCTGCCAAGTGTAATAAAAGTTATAAGTGTCTTAATGAACTTAGATTTGGATTTGCTTTTTCTCCCTGTTTGAGAGTTTAGAAGATGCTATGTCCTATATGCAAAAATGTCAATCTTTTTGAACTAATGGAGACCATGGCCACCCAACACTTGTAGTGAATCTGAATGCTAAATGGGAGCCAACAATTACTGGCAAATACTCAAAACTGAAACTTCGCAGTAGACAGAATGAAGAAACCACTAGAGCATTTAGCAATGGAAATCCATATGTATTCTGCCGGTAATCTTTGTCCTTTTACATTGCTTCTGGATCTGTAATAAGCACCACAGAAGAAATAGACGTGATCTATCAGTTTTCATGTTGGAAACCGCGTTCAGTAGACAGGACTCTGATCCGATGAGTGTGACTAATATGCCCCCAAAACTGTGGTGAAATGTAAACGTCTGTAGCAGAAATCCAAGGGTATTCACAGTGGATTTTTACAACGGAAAAATCTGTTGTATGGATAAGTTGTAATAGAGGGCTCACTGCTTAGTGCATATTTGATAAAAGCGATGGGGGAGGCGCTCCGTTTTTATAACTAAGATAACTGTCTACTAATGAACCATTTGCTTTGTTTTTCACGGCATGCCGCAAGATACCATGGAAGGAGGCCAAATCAATGCTCCAATTGGGAGTCATAGAGAATAATAGAGCAAACCTAGTCTTTTTGGATTACATTTGTGCTGTTTGCCGTATACGCTTTCTGTACTGAACACAGAGGTGGAGTCTACCATGCTTTTGTGTCCTGCACATAAAGCATATACATCCAGAAAATAGAGCAAGCGTAGCACAATTCAGACTATATTTGCCCTATATATGCCTATGGACATCTCACAACCCTGCTGCGGTATCTTAGGATTCTTTGAAAAAGTTATCCAGATAAAGTTACCAGTGATAAACGCCAAAATATGTAGATGGCGTCATACAGTTGGATGTTGTACTACTCCGTCACTGCCAGACAGTCCTACCTTCATAGTTTCCTTTTAAGCAACCTCTTGTTAAAAATGCATGACGATGGCTTTGAGCAGCAGCAGACAATACAAGAAGGATATTAGACACCCGCATTTTCTTTACATTGGAGGTTCTATATTAGTTTTAGGCTGTAGAATAGGCTCAACCAGGGCTGTGGAGTCCCATATCTTCAGCCTCATCACATGAGGAGTGTAATTGATGACATGGAGCAGGCAAAGCGCTGCCCCAGGGGAAAAGATCCCGCTCCCAGGGCAAACAGATTTCAGCAACATTTTTCACCTGTTTTCAAAGAAGTAGAAGAGTTCAACCATTCATCAAAACTGACTGTGGCTGAGGCAATTCCTTTATACCCTGACATTGTTAGAGATGTTGCCCATGTGGTCACCGCTTTGCCCCCAACCCAAGTTAGTGTCGAGAGGCCGTTCTCTAGCCTGGAAATAATGAGATGAGATGAGATGTGAAGTCATGTATGCAGGATGTGATGGAGGCAATACTATTTCTCAGAACAAATTCAGAGACTTCACAAATGATCCTGCAGTGTTTTGCATATTTACAATTTTTTTGTGTCCTAAAGTCATGTCCAATAAATATATTTTACACTGACAAGCAAAAGGGTAACAATGGTTTGAACTTGTGACTTTCAGGCTCCATATCTCTCCATCCACTACAGCTTTGTACATGAGGCTACTGTAATTGTATATACAGTCATCTGACCCATATTATACATAAATTTGATTTGCAAGTATTTAGCATCTGCTTAGTTACAATTTTGCTCCTAAAATCAAAGTGTTAGTTTTTATTATTTTGTTAGTATTTTGGAAATCCACCTTTTAGTTTTCAATACTGCCTGAATCCTTCTGGGCTCTGAATCATATTCAAGCATATCTTGACCAAGATCTGATCCCAGATCTCTTCTACACATTCCCAATGTTGGTGCAGACTGGACTTGGATACAAATACAGCTTTTTCTTCAGTTGTACCCACAAGTGTTCAAAAGATCAAAACATTGTTACCCTTTTGCTTGTCAGTGTCTGTTCTTCCTAAATAGCTTGATTATTGTATCATAAGGTGATAAACAGCCTGATGTTACCATTTTACTACAGTAAAGTTATCACTTAAACATGCGCCGTGTATGAGGGAGTCAGGAGTCGGAGGTTTGGAAAATTGAGGAGTCGGAGTCAGGGCTTCGGCTTGCCGACTCCACAGCCCTGGGCTCAACACTGCAGTCAACAATCATTGCCCCACTCACTGGTACCTGGCCAATAATGAATATGAGCTAGGGCCTAATAAGAGTACAGGGATACCAAGGACACTTGAATACTACATGGCAGTGGCAGAATATGTGCATGCACTTATGTGTCTGTCCTTATAAATCATGATGTGCACTGTAAATACTGTGTGTACTTCTATGCAACGCTTCAGGTTTTAGTGAACATGCTCTGACATGTAGAACCAGGGCCATTCATCCGCCCACGAATGCTCACCTTAATTGGTGCAGTCAGGGTGTGTACGAAGCTGACTGCTTATTGAATTTATACATATGTGGGGTCAGCATCTTAGTCTGTCAATGGCAGCCGGGCTCTCCAGGGAGAGGGCAGGGATGGTTTATTACCATTTCTGCCTTCTCAATCGTTTTATGTACACAGCTCTCAAGCACCGTATATTCAGACTATTTAAGTAAAAATGCCCCTCAAGGGTCCTTTTTTTTTTTTTTTTTTTTTAAAGCCTTGCCCCCAATGACCCTAGAACTTTACAGTATATCACCTAAAATTGAATGTCTATAATGGGAAAGTGACACATTTATGGAATTTTTAGCGCCACTTTTGGAGTTTAACTTTTCCTTACGATTTTCTCAATTAGTATAAAAAAATTTATGTAAAAATCACATTAAAAAAAGCCATACATGTCACAAACTGCGTTCAAACCCATGTGTACTTAAGAAAATTAAAATGTGCTTGGTTAGGAAGAAGGGTAAGGGTATGTTCACATGACAGATTTGGATACTGATTTGGGAGTGGACCCTGTATCTGCCTCAGAATCTGTGTCCAATCCAATGGTAATCCGACTTACACTGCACCCTATGGAATATCAGCCTTGTGGTTCACACTGAACCTGGAGTCATTGAAAATTTTCAGTGCCGACAAGGAACTGACATGCCCGATTTTTGGTGCGTTTTCCTCGCCGCCCATTATAGGGTATAAGAGTCAAAAAGTCTGCATCGGAAATTCATTATTGTATCCACGTCTGGAATCCAGAATGTCCATTGAGGATTCTATGTTTTGTCATTGACCTTTCCGGTGCCACATTCCATCGTCTGAACATACCTTAGGAGAGGAAGGAGGCCCGGTCAGAAACTAGTTGATGGTGATGCGATGCTCAGTATGTGAATGTGGAGGGGTTTTCTCCCTGCCATGAATCTAAAAACAGCCCTGTCTACAGCCAGCACCAAATTCTTATAGCATCAACGACACTTCTCCAGGGCTCCTATCCGTCTGTTCTAACACATTGTCCATTGCTTTCTTCCTAAGGTCCTTATCAGCCGCACAGTTTATCCTGTAAGCTTGAGCTGGGCTCTGACCAAGAGATACCTCGCAGCTGGAATCCGATGGCAAATGTGCAGTTTATTATGCCGTTTACATGTGTCTCTGGGGCAGAGGTGAAATCAATGGGCGTCGAGAATGATCTCCAGCCCCATAAACACATCACGCAGAAGGCTTGCTACAACATCCAGGTATTATTGATTTCCACATTTGGTTTGAATGTTTTACATTACATATAAATTGTTATTGGAGGACATAAGAAACCTGATGGAACATTATACATTCTGATTAGATTTGGACAGGCAGAACTTTATTGCTGGTGGGACTTTCAAATCGATCTGGGATTTGGTGACAGCAACATCTAAAATGTTCTATCTGAAGCATACATTGTTATATAGCCTTCTCAAACATGAGCCATCTACGTTATATTGTGCATAAATATATGCATTTTATCATCTATGCGGAACGGCTGTGTCAGCTATTTTTGTGCTCAAAACAAGAGCAAAACATATAGTTCAGCAAATGCGTGCAGACCTCATAAGGCTGTCATCCATAATGTGCTCATCATTTTAATGTATGCAGGAATACTCGAGCCACCACTCTCCAGACTCTGGCATGAAAACATTGTTTAAGATCAATTGGGAAAGTGAGTCTTACAAACATATGGCCTATGTTTTATCAGAATGTTTGTGTCATTTGGATGGTACAAAAAAAAACAACCTCTCGGGCTTCTACCAACCTAGAAACATTCTAAATATTTAGGGCGATATGTCCGAAAAGTGGCATATCTATGCCAGTTTTCGCCGCATTAAATCAGTGTAAAGTGCGCCTCAAAGTCCGGTACGTTCTAAAATCTGGTGTCAGGAATACCTCACTGCGTCAAAAAAGGCGCTTTGCGCCGAAAAAGGCGCATCGCATCAAAAAAAGCAAAGTGCGTAACTCGCGGCGCGTAGCATATCATTGGTAGTTTATGAAATGCACCTATCGCGGCGCATTGCCTGACAGAGGCGCATAACCTATGTAATGTGCCTCAATAGGCGCATTGCGTGACGGGGGCGCACAGTGCAACATATTTAGGCGCATTACAAAATGTCGTGCCCGGCGTATAATGCGCCTAGTTTTTGTGTATGACAGTTCATTTACATACAAAATATGGCTTCAAAAGGGGTTTTAGCACAATATAGACCAAAAAACTGCCGTTGGCGGGTTGGGACATGTCGCCCTTAGATTTTTAAGTTATTGCCCTTATATATTATTTGATCAAACTTAAACTATTGGGCAGGTATAGTTTTAGGGGGTTTGAACAAAGATAATTGCCCGAAGGATGTTGTTTCGTAGGAAACCCCAAGAAGAAATCCCAGAATAGGCTATGTGGACCATCACAACAGAGGATCACCAGAGATATTACAGTTTACTCTTTCACTACTTAGGTATTTTATAGCGGTATTATTCAGACACTACATGGTAGTATTGTGTGGGCATCGTATCAAAGTAGTATTGTATTATTTTCCCTTGAATGGCGGTACTTGGGTGTAACCGTTCCTTAAAAAGTGCATATTTAGCAGTACATACACACATACTAGTGCATCTCAAAAATTAGAATATTATTGAAAATTAAATCTTTTTATTTGTTATAGGGCTCACAAATGTATTCTATTAAACCTTGTACTTCATACTGTAAGGAGTCTATACAATATATGGGTTTCTCTATTTGACTTAAATTATTGATATCAATTATCTTTTCAGTGATATTCTAATTTTTGAGATGCACTAGTACATACACATACTCCCTACTCACAAAGTTAGGTATATTTTGGTTGAAATTTCATGATGAACATAAAATTCCTTAATTTTTTTTTTTAATGCACTAAATGAGACCATCTCTTCCCTTAGGCGTTGAATGTTTCAGTACTTTTTGAACAACTTGTTGATATCTAACAAGGAGCTTAATGGCAAAATTTACAACAGATGTTTAATCCATGAAACGCCCAGTAAATTTAGGAGATCAGTTTGACTTGGGATTTAAACAGTCCTCCTCATCCTGCTGTTCACATTTTGACATCATGAGACCAAGGCAACACCTTACAACTGATTAACAGTACCTCGCCATTGTGAGGCTTCAAGCACTTACGCAAACGGAAGTAGCCACTGAGCTTAGAGTATCAGTGTGTCATCAGCATGTTTCAACAGAGGTACAGAGAGACTGGAAGGGTCACAGAAAGGCAAAGAAGTGGATGTCTTTTGGCTCCATCACACACTGATGACCGCTTCATTGTAAACGATGCCCTGCGGAAACGGATGATGAATGCCGCACAACTCCAGGCACGTTTAACCCCTTCATGCAAAAGGATGTAACGGCACGTCCTGATTGTGAGTCATTTATCACAATAGGATGTGCTGGTACATCCTGGAGATCGTGCAGGCTGCATTATCAGTGCATGAAGTCAGCTATATGTTACAGCTGACTTCCTGCGCCGTCGAGTTTTCTCCTCTCGCCGCCGATTAACTCCTTAGCTGCCACGACCGATCACGACCTTGACAGCTGAGAGAGACTCCCTCTGTCACTGTCAGACCGCGATCGCGTGGGATCCGATGGCTTCGCTGACAGCCCTGGAAGTCTAACAAAGGCTTCAGGGGCAGCCTGTGATGTCACCACCATAGTTCACTCACATATAACAGTAGAGACATGTAATGTGTAATAACAGCCATCTGCAGATCAATGAAATGAAGTCAAGTCCTCAATGGGGACAAGTGAAAATAGTGTAAAAATAAATTGAAGTAAAAAAAGAAAAGCGTTAAATACGAACAAAAAAATAAAGTAAAAACACACACACTGCCCTTTTCCCATTACAATAAACTAATCACCCCAAAAAGATCAAAAATAAATTAAGTACACATATTTGGTATTGTCACGTCTGTAACGACCCAGCCTATAAATCTGTCACCTTCTTTAACCCACTCGTTGAACGATGTTTAAAAAAAAAAAAAACACTGACAGAATTGAGAGTTTTGTTCATCCCGCAGCACATAAAACAGAATAAAAAGTGATCAAAAAGTGATATAACTACCAAACTGGTACCAATGAAAACATCAGCTCATATTGCAAAAAAAGCCCTCACAAAGCTTTGTGTATAGAAAAACAATTTTTTTTTATTTCTATACTTAGTGATGCATAAATATTGCTTTACACAATAAAAACACATTAAAAAAAAAAAAAAAGTGTAACTACGTAAAAATCTAAATAAAATGGGTATTGCTGTAATTGTATGGACCCACAGAGTAAACCTAACATGTCACGAACACTGCATGGTGATCTCTGCTAAAAATAAAATTAACAAACACTACCAAAATTGCTGTATTTTCTTCATTAACCCCTTAAAGACCCTGGACGTATGAGTATGATCTTGAGGGTGATCGGCACAGTCGCAGCATAGCTGTAGCGATCCGACCCCCGGACTTGGCAGCGGGGAGCCTTGGGAAGGCTCCTGTCACTTCCATGTCCTGGTTTGCCCCACTTCCGTCCGCAGACAGGAAGTGGGGAAACCGCCATCTTGGTACAGTCTAATGCATTGCCTATGCAATGCATTAGACTGTACAGTGGTGGCCAAAAGTATTGGCACCCCTGCAATTCTGTCAGATAATACTCAGTTTCTTCCTGAAAATGATTGCAATCACAAATTCTTTGGTATTATTATCTTTATTTAATTTGTCTTCAATGGAAAACCACAAAAAGAATTGTCATAAAGCCAAATTGTATATAATTCCACACCAAACATAAAAAAGGGGGTGGACAAAAGTATTGGCACTGTTTGAAAAATCATGTGATGCTTCTCTAATTTGTGTAATTAACAGCACCTGTAACTTACCTGTGGCACCTAACAGGTGTTGGCAATAACTAAATCACACTTGCAGCCAGTTGACATGGATTAAAGTTGACTCAACCTCTGTCCTGTGTCCTTGTGGTACCACATTGAGCAAGAAGAAAAGAAAGAAGACCAAAGAACTGTCTGAGGACTTGAGAATCCAAATTGTGAGGAAGCCTGAGCAATCTCAAGGCTACAAGTCCATCTCCAAAGACCTGAATGTTCCTGTGTCTACTGTGCGCAGTGTCATCAAGAAGTGTAAAGCCCATGGCACTGTGGCTAACTTCCCTAGATGTAAAGCCCATGGCACTGTGGCTAACTTCCCTAGATGTAAAGCCCATGGCACTGTGGCTAACCTCCCTAGATGTAAGCCCATGGCACTGTGGCTAACCTCTAGAGTAAGCCCATGGCACTGTGGCTAACCTCCCTAGATGTAAAGCCCATGGCACTGTGGCTAACCTCCTGAGATGTAAAGCCCATGGCACTGTGGCTAACCTTCCTAGATGTGGACGGAAAAGAAAATTGACAAGAGATTTCAACGCAAGATTGTGCGGATAGTGGATAAAGAACCTCGACTAACATCCAAACAAGTTCAAGCTGCCCTGCAGTCCGAGGGTACAACAGTGTCAACCCGTACTATCCATCGGCGTCTGAATGAAAAGGGACTGTATGGTAGGATACCCAGGAAGACCCCACTTCTTACCCCGAGACATAAAAAAGCCAGGCTGGAGTTTGCCAAAACTTACCTGAGAAAGCATAAAACGTTTTGGAAGAATGTTCTCTGTAGATGAGACAAAAGTAGAGCTTTTTGGGAAAAGGCATCAACATAGAGTTTACAGGAAAAAAAAAAGGCATTCAAAGAAAAGAACACGGTCCCTACAGTCAAACATGGCGGAGGTTCCCTGATGCTTTGGGGTTGCTTTGCTGCCTCTGGCACTGGACTGCTTGACCGTGTGCACGGCATTATGAAGTCTGAAGACTACCATCAAATTTTGCAGCATAATGTAGGGCCCAGTGTGAGAAAGCTCGGTCTCCCTCAGAGGTCATGGGTCTTCCAGCAGGACAATGACCCAAAACACACTTCAAAAAACACTAGAAAATGGTTTGAGAGAAAGCACTGGAGACTTCTAAAGTGGCTGCAATGAGTTCAGACCTGAATCCCATAGAACACCTGTGGAGAGATCTCAAAATGGCAGTTTGGAGAAGGCGCCCTTCACATCTCGGGGACCTGGAGCAGTTTGCCAAAGAAGAATGGTCTAAAATTCCAGCAGAGCATTGCAAGAAACTCATTGATGGTTACCGGAAGCGGTTGTTCGCAGTTATTTTGGCTAAAGGTTGTGTTACCAAGTATTAGGCTGAGTGTGCCAATACTTTTGTCCGGCCCATTTTTGAAGTTTTGGCTGAAATGATCAATGATTTGATTTTTGTCTCATTCTGTTTTGTGTTTTTTCATTGCAAGCAAAATAAATGAATATATTAATATCAAAGAATTTATGATTGCAATCATTTTCAGGAAGAGACTGAGTATTATCTGACAGAATTGCAGGGGTGCCAATACTTTTGGCCACCACTGTATTGACAATCACACCACCTCGTGGTCAAGCACCATAGCTGGCCTCAATGTTAAAGTAAAAAATAAATAAATAAAGTTTTTCCCATTTTACAAATAAAAATAATAAAATAATAAAAAAGTTACACATATTTGGTATCGCCGCATACGAAAAAGTCCAATCTATAAAAATATAACATAATTTATCCTGGACGCTGAACACCGTAGAAGAAAAAAAATTCCAAACGCCAAAATTGCGTTTTTTTTGGTCATTTTACGTAACTTAAAAAATTGGAATAAAAGTGATAAAAAAAGTCGCATGTATTCCAAACTGCTAGTGATAAAAAGTACACTTCGGCCCACAAAAAATGCCCCCTCACTGACATCCGCAGGTGTTAGTACAAAAAGTTATTGGTCGCACAAACTGGTGTCGCGGCGCAAATTTAAAAAATAGAAAAAGTTTTGAATTTTTTTACTGTACCAAAACATAACGGAAACCCTACATGTTTGGTATTGCCGGATGCGTATCAACCTGTAGAATACAGATAACACATTATATTGACCGAAGATTGAACACCGTAAAAGCAAAACCCCCGCAAACATGGTGAAAATACTTTTTTTTCACAATTTGTCCCACTTGTAATTTTTTTGCGGTTTCCCAGTATATTCTATAGTAATATGATTAACACCATTAGAAAGTACATCTTGTCCTGCAAAATAAAAGCCCTCATAGGTCTATGTAGGTGGAAAAAATAAAAAAAGTTATGGCTCTGGGAAGGCAAGGAGGGAAAAAAGAACGTGTCAACAACAAAAAACGCCGGGTCCTTAAAGGGTTAAAATGTCACATCCCCTGAAAAATGGTACCGATAAAAACTTTAACTCCTCTTGCAAAAAACAAGCCCCTAAACAGCTCCATACACAGAAAAATAAAGCTATGGCTCTCAGACTATGGCGATGCACAAACGTGTTTTGTTTTTTAAAGTTTTTTTATTGTGTAAAAGTAGTAAAACATAACAAAAATACAGATTTGATTATCGCTGTAATTGTAACGACCTGCTGATTAAAGCTAGCATGTCATTTATACTGCACAGTGACCGCTGTAAAAAATAAAATAAAGAACACAAGTGTCATATAAACCCCATAATAAAAATATCAACTTATCCTGCAAAAAATAAGCCCTTAATCAGCTCCATTTACGGAAAAATAAAAAACTTATGGCTTCTGGATTATGACAATATAAAAATGAATTTTTTTTTACAAACTTATTTCTATCATGTAAAAGTAAAAAAACATCATAAACTATATAAAGTTTAGATCATTGTTATTGTACCAACCAGCATGGTAACGATGTCATGTAACTTATGTTGCACGGCAAACGCTGTATATATAAAGCCCAATAAACAATGGAGGAACTCCGCCCCTCCATTTCCATGGCCCAATGCTAAAAAAAACTATGGAACACCTGTGTGCCTAAAATGCACAGTACACCCCTAGATGAGATCCACGAGGGGTGTTGAATCCAGAACAGGTTGACTTCTGGAAGGTTACACCTGTTCTGTTACCTTAAGGGCTTTGTTAATGCGACATGGCCCCCACCAAAATCTGCGTTCCAAATGCCAAATAGCGCTACCTTCCTTGTATGCTCTGCCATGCGCCCAACAGCAGTTTACATCTACACATAGGGTATTGACGAACTTTGAAGAAATTGCGTAACAAATTTTGGGGTGCTTTTTATCCAGGATTTCCTTGTGAAAATGAAACACTTCAGCTAAAATTGCAGATTATTGGAATTTATTTTTTTTTTTTTTTTCATTTTCACAGTCTAATGCTAAATAAATAATGAAACACCTGTGGGGTCGATATACTTACTGCACCCCTGGATATATTCCTTGTGGGTGTAATTTTTAATATGGGGTCTTTTTAAAGTTTTTAAAGTTTAAGCATCTTAGGGTGTCCACAGACCTGCAGCTAAAGAATATTGTAATGAAAACGAGACCCCAAAGTCCAGTAGGTTGAGTTTCGTTTCTCTGATAACATATACTGTATACAAGTGAATATTGGATACAAATTGAAAATCTTCAGAAAAAGTGAAATTTTTACATTTCCCCTCCATTTTGCTTTAATGTCTGTGAAACCCTCAGTTACAATTCTTTTAAATGTTATTTTTAATAGTTTAAGGTGTGCAGTTTCTTAGATGGAGTCATTTATGGGGGTATCTAACATTCAGGCCGCAAAAAGCCACGTCAAAACTGGACTGGTCCCTAAAAAAATCTGTTAGGAAATGTAAAAGCCCCTACTGTTGTAAAAAATAAATAAATAAATAGAGAATTAAAAACGATGCCAACATACAGAAGAGATATGCTAGGTATAAACAATTTTGTGTGGTCTTAGATGGAGAAATTTTGAACTTTGAAAATGTGCTAATTTTTCAAAATTATCAAAACATTTTGATATATTTTTCACCAATAAACAAGGATTGTATGGACAAAGGTTTCTTACTAACCTAAATCACAAGAAAACAGTCTCTGAATTATATAGATAGGTAAAAGTATTAAAAACTTATTCCAACTATGTCAGATTTGAAAAACTAAGCTCCATCTTTTGGTCCAAAACTGGCTGCGATTAAGGGGTTAAAGGTTGTCTCATTACGATTTTCAGCCTGTCGTGTCCCTGGAAATTTAAACTGAGGGGGCTCTTCTTGGGTCTGTCTCTCTGCCCCCTCCCCCCCCCTCCCATCAGCACACGGGCAGCTAGTAAACTTTCTAACAGGGGGGGGGGGGGGGGGGGGTTTGCTCTCAGGTTCCCCGTGTGTGCCTCCCCTGGGTCTTTACGGGAAAGGGGCTGATCATGAGTGTAGAGAGTTCTGTGAAGTGCTGTGTATGTAATAGAGCAGAGGGGATCATGTGTTTATTCCCCTGCTTAGCTTACAAGTCTCCACTCTCCAGCACAAAAAGGAAAGTGTTCTATATCAGGTTTCTCACTAATACAGGAGGCATAAAGATTCACAGCCTGTCGTACAGTTTTTTATTTCACAGTTCAAAGACATATCATTTATAGTAACAGACAGGGTCACTGCTGCACTTTAACTGTTAGAGAGCAGGGGGAAGCAGGGACACACAGGGTTAATCCAGGCTCAGGGACACAACGCCAAGTCCCCCCTCCCCCCCCTTCCACTCCAGAAGCATTTTTGGGGTGGAGGGGCTCTCTGCTCCGACCTGTCTTAAAGGTGATGATCATTCAGCCCTGAAGCCAGTAAAAAAGGGATAAAAGGGTCGGCTACATAGAGATTTGAGAAGCTGAGTAGTAATACTAACAGGGCGCTAAAATCAGTAGGACTTTTGTAATGAACATATATTGCAAAGCTGCTTGTTTTTTAAAGATCTTTAAATAAAACCCAATCTTTGTAGCGAGAAAACCCCCTTTTAAAAGGGAGGTGAGGGGCATCGAAGGTCTGCAGCCTTTGTAACCAAAAACCATCAGGGGTCTCATTTAGTTCTTAAAAAAAAATTAGGAATTTTGGGAAAACCGATGAATGAAGTGCGTCGAGTCTCTTTTCATGAAAATTTCCCCCAATGAAAAAGTTTTTTTTTGTGCGAAAGTTCACACGCCTTCCCTATGTGCTGGCTCGTTACGGAATTTTGGGTGCATTATAATGCACCTAACATTATAAAAGCATAATAGGCTGAAAATAAAAGAAAAGTCATTAGAAAGCATTCATGAATAGAACTAGGGTACATCTTACTTTGGGCCCCACAGGCCCCAACAAAAACCTTGCTGTGTGGCTTTTGCTGTATGTAAAAAAAGGGTGGGCAGCAAAAATAAATTTCAAATGAAAGTAAAAAAAATTTAAAAAATTGAACTACAACATCCGGAGTTTTTTAAATTAAAAACGTATTAGATTCTTTTAAATTTAAATGCATTTATGGAGTTTTTTTTATAATTTTGGGATTTAAAAATTTTTATAAAAAATTTTTTTTTTAAAAATTTAAAATTTTTTAATTTTTATATTTTGATAATTATCAGAAATTGATTTTTATTATTGTAATTGTGGAAGCTGAGAAATATTGGACATTTTTTTTTCCCAAACAGCAAATCTAGCTCCACTTCGACTCCTCAGGCTCAGGCAAACCACATTTAAAATGGGTCTGCCTGTTCCACAGTAATGGCCTATTTTTTGCCGAACCCATTCTTATATTTCTATATTACAATTGGTGAAAACCCCTCCCCAAAACTCCCCCCCTTATGTTAGGGGCATTAAAAGTGGAGTCTTGGGAAAAATGGCCTAACACATTCAAGGCGCATTAGACATCATGGACTGCTCACTTAGCCAAATATCCCTAACTTTTTGTGTGTTTGTATATGTGTTTACATGCTTTTAAAATAAGACAACCCCAGGATCATTTTTTAATTTTTTGGTCGGCCACAGCAAAGGTCTGTGTGCGATACCCTCAACAGAAACCCATGGTCATCTAGCTGATAACTAAACATTAACTTTCATTGCTAACCAGTATCTGAACCTATTTCCCAGCACCACAAACCGGTGTTCATACCAGTTTCCTTTGGTCCGGACTTCTACAGGTTAGCAATACCTGTTCTCCAGGCTGGGGGCAAGAGAATCAGCAGCAGCCTTTTCGCTAGAGATTATACCTTTTATAAGGGTGCTTCCACATACAGCTGCATTTTTGGTGTGTTTTTAATGTGTTTTTCGATGCGTTTTTTGTGCAGAAGGGCACAGCAATTAATGCTGTACATTTCCACACAAAAAACGCATCCAAAAAACGCACTGTGTGAAAGCACCCGAAGGAGCTTTCATACAGTTCTCTTATTGAACCTTATTATCTCAAAATCTGGAGTGGAGTTGAACTTTTCCCAGCTTCCAACCAGGTCCTTCTTTGGTGCCACAAAAGATGTAACAGGAAAGGACATTTCCTCTGCTTCACTAGAAGTGACAGAAAAAGCAACGTTCGAAGCTGCCCCCTTTCAAACGAATTAAATACACAACACACGTAAGAAAAAACATTGTAAGGGTAGTTTACACAGCAAATTTCGAGTGTACGTACCACTGCAATACGCCGGGGTGTTTTAGAATATCTGGTCAACCTACTTCAAAAAGCAGGGTCCGGTCCCTCCACCATTGCTATACGGTGTAACACGTCTCTCTCCCGACGTACAATACGTGCGTATTGTACACCGGGGGAGACTAACGTAATTCATAGCTCTCTATGAGAGCTATGAATTACCGTACTTTGGGGGGCGATTTTTCCAGGCATATTGCATTGCAAATAAGTGACGAAACGTGCCCCACAATTACGCCGTGTTAACCTACCCTAAGGCAGTTGTGGAAGAAATGGAAGTGTTAATTGCTTTTTTTTTTTTGTAGCAAAAGGGAAGTCTAATCTAAGCACAGATTTTCGGTGGATGTAGATCGGATACTTTTCTTCGTAATCCAAAACCGCATGAAAATTTTCTTGTATCGTCTGTTTTTAAAAGATAATATAATTCTGTAAAACTGCTGGCGTCAGAGTATTCAGCCCAAGCTGCTTAATGATAACCTAAAATGTGATGAAATGTTAATGTGTAACCTTCTGGTGGCTTCCCAGAAAGAAGGCTTCATTTCTGCACAAACTTTAAGTTTTTTTTTTTTTTTTTTTAGCATTTAGAGTAAAGCTTGGGATTCGTTTTTCTTTTTTGTAAAACATGTGATTATGCAAAAAAACTGATTTGCCAGGATAAAAGTAGAGTATATGAATTATGTACCTTATGCTATGAGATTGTATGAATATTCGATATTAAGAGTGCAGTGTGTGACTAAGGTAGAGTAGTATACACAGGGCTGGAAAGTCTGAGAGACCTGTATTTTTTTAAACACAGGGATAACCTAAAATATTTATTGTAGGTAATATAGCCTGGATGAAAAAAAATTCCCCCCCCCAATTTTCCCTCCCAAAAAAGAAAAAACATAAATGTTTACTGAAATGACTTGAATTAATCCATTTAAAATTACTGAAAAACAACTAATGAAAATCAGACATTGTCTTTGAATTGTGGTTCACAACCGCAAAATAACTTTCTAAAACTAACCTGGACAAAAATTATGGTACTTCTTTAAAAGATTAAAAATTATTTGACCACAGGGACATGTGAAACTAAGGTGTGTCCTGTTATTAGCATTACAGGTGTCTTCAAAATTTTTAATCGTCGGGATGGGTTATTTAAAAAGGGGAAAATATCACTGTCTGTTCAGTTCTGGTGGGGTACAACACTGAAAATGGGCTAAAGGACTAATGGAAATTGTCTCAAAAGATTAAAAGCAAAATTTCAACGTATTTAAGGCCTCGTTCACCGGCTTTTTTTGCCGCGGGTTGGCGCCGTACTGCGCGCCGGATTTGCGCTGCAGTACGGCGCCAATCCGTCGGAGTCATTACGGTAATCCACTGCTCTCATAGAGAACAGTGGATTCCGTCGCTCCTCCGCTTCTGACCTTGGCTACGTTGTTTGAACCTGTGCCACCTGCTCTGACCTCTGATTACCTAACTATGCCTCTGCTATTCCCTCGGTGCTTTACACCGGTGTCTCTGACCTCTCCGATGCCACTGGTTTGGGAACTGCTCTGGAGTGGCACTTGGTGACTACCGTAATGGCCCAAGCCTATTTTCACCATCAGAGGCTCTACTGAAGACCAGGTTGTCACTTAGTCACGTCCCTCCAGAGTAAGCCTGACCAGTGACCAAGTGAGTCCACACCCGCCATTGTGACATGCTGCATCTGGTACAGGGTGTTTTGAATCTGTGCAAGGTACAATGAAATCTCAAGACTATCGAGGCATTCTGGAGCGAAATGCATTTCCCAGTTTCAATCGGTCACAGGTCATGAATCCTCCAACAGGATAATGACCCAAAACACCCAGCTGAGAACATCCAAGAATGGGTAAGAGCGAAAAATTGGACTGTTCGGAAGTGGCTTCTATGAGCCCTGATTTAAATCCTATTGAACATCTGTGGAAGAAGCTGAAACATGCAGTCTAGAGAAAACAGCCTTCAAACCTGAAACAGCTGGAGCCACTCATAAGGAGTGGGCCAAAATACTTGTGGACAGTGCAGAAGTCTCATTGAGAGTTACAGAAATCGTTTGTTTGCAGTGATTGCCTCAAAAGGTTGTGCAACAAAATATTACATTAAGGTACCATCATCTTTGTTCAGCCCAGATTTATTAGTTTATTTTTACAAAATTCTCAGTTGAACCACAATTCAAAAGCAATGTCTGATTTTCAGTAGTTGATTTTCAGTGCATGTAAACTTACAAATTTTGACAGTTTCAAGCTATTTTAGTGACAACTGTGGGTAATACTTTCTTTAAATAAAGGGTACAAACAATTTTTTCTTTGTGTGAGTACATAAAAAGAAATAAAATATATAATAGATGGTTGTAGATACTTTATTGATATAATTTATATAGATAAATGATTGATAAATCAATTAGTAGAGCAGCACAAAGAACAATATTCTGAAGTTTATAGTATGGAAGAGGAGTGGGTGACAGCAAATCCAGCCCCCAGTTAATGGAGTGAAACCAACTAGAAAAATATCCAAGAACAGCCACCTCAAAAAAATGTAAAAAGTTTATTGCATATTCATGAGAGACAAACTTGGTTTGTCTGTTCTGAATATAGAATAAACTTTTTTTTATTATTTTCCTGGTCAGTGGCTTCATACACAGACAGCTCTGGGGCTCCTCTAGGTCCCTAGAGCTGACTGTGCAGCCGTTCCCCGAGCTCTGTCGGGTGACTGGGTGTTCTGATCACCCGACAGAGCAGGGGAAACCCTTTGATTGCACTGCGCTAACGCACCGCTGCAGTCAAAGGGTTAAAGCACCGGGATGCGAAGGTTTCCCCCGGTGCTCGCAGGAGATGCTCTGGGAGCAGGGCTGTGTAGAATAGCCCCGATCTCGGCACAGCTGCGGCACCCAGACGCTGCAAACTCCGGTGTCTGCAGACGAACGACCCGGAGTTAATGCACAGGTTATGAGATGAATCGAATAAAAGCCATGTGATTCACCTGTACTTGCTGCAAGACTACTGCAACTCTCAGTATACTAATGTGTGAGGCTTTACCATCTGACTCCTGGCCACATGGCACACTGCTAACCTGTGGTTGCAATGTAGGAACCAAGCCTTGGTGGTTGGCAGTTGTCATTTGTTAATGTAAATTAATTGGTGAAACAGTGATTGGCTGAAATAATCAGAACCCCCTTATCTTTTTTTTTTTTTTTAAAACATTTATTTTTATTAAAGGGGTTTTATCATTTCATTAAATGGTCTTCAGAATAAGGGGATAGTGAAAACAAGCAACTTTGCAATTGGATGTCATTTGCAAAGCTGTCTTGTTTTCACTGTCTCCCTTATCTTCGTTTTGTGTAAACACTGTTCCCCAGTGACGGTCGGATTCCACCTCCTTTCGTTTCATTGGCTGACGGCTCTACTAATTTACTTTCTGTCTGGCCCCCGGTCGTATTCCCGGGAGCGTGCATTCCTGCCTCTCTCACTCAGAATAAGGGGCAGCAACATTTCACTCTGCACAGCCAGCAGCTGCACAGTACCACTGCAGCTGCCTCTACAATCAGAAAACAGCAGAATTGTGCTCGGTGCCTAATGCTGCTGCGTGTAAACATAGAAAGGAGACAGATCAGTGCTGCTCTGGATGAGTTCATAAAGACTGGAATCAACTATGACAAACCTCCAGCTGTGAGAGGAGAAAAGATCAGTGCTCTGAGTTCATAGAAGACTGTCTAGACTGAATGCAGGGTGTGCTATGTAAACAGCTCTTACAAAATAAGACTGCATAGGGAGAGAAACGACACAGTGACATGTGGACTGAAACAGAGGGGGAGTGCTATCCCCTCCCACTGATCTCAAACAAACACACTGCCCGGGAGCGAGCATGAACAGTGAAGGTGGGAATGATGTCATCCCCTTTCAGTTAAGAAACATCCAGCTGGGAGGGGAAGAAATGCCCCAGGATTTTAGGAACTGAGAAACTGAAAGTACAAGGAAACGCACGAACTAATGAAGCGATAAATCCGCTTTTAAGCTTGGAGGACACAAGGAGAATGCAATACATAGGCAACAGTTGGAGATTTCAGTAATCGTATGTAAATAAAAATTCTTAGTGTTATTAGGCAAGGAAGTTACAAAGCATTTCATTACAATGCAAAGTTATTATGGAGACCAAAGATGAAGGAAATGTAAGTCACCGAGGTGTAGCAGCATTTTACCTGAACAGTGGTCTAAACTGTAGGTTAGAAATGTTAAGCGCAGTGAGAACAGTAACATTACAACAAAACGCTAAAAGATGAAGAGAGAACATGGGTGAAAGGAGGGAGGGGTACAAGTGCGCCTGAAAATTTGTTGCCAGTCAATCCAGGTTAAGCATCACTTCATCCCAAGGATCCCACAAGGACCCAGGATTTTGAATGGTGCAAATCACTGCAAGAAAAAGATTAAAATACTAAATCATAACTTTAACTTCCTCAGTGAAAAATATAAAATCTGAACCCAAAAGAAGAAATAGCATACCAGAAATCATGCACAAGACATAAGCAAAGGGTAAAAAAATAGAAATATTCAGCAAGATAGTAATAGCTCACAGGAACCACTCGGGGTCTGTTGAAGAGAAAAACTGACACATGCTCTATTTCAAACCAAAATTCCCAGCTGTAATAGTTGGTCCCTTGATCCCTTGGTCTCCTGGTACTCTTGCTATAAATGTAACAATTGAAATGACTTTATAAACAACTCTATCCCTAAGCAACCCTGTATTCTTACCATTAGTAGAGCAATCACCCTGAAAAGGGCAGCCCTAACATAAAACTAACTCACTCAACCCAAAAAATGTGTAATATCCAAACGCATTTCATTCTCAATATATGTTAAACCATCAGTGCAAAGAATTCAAAACCAAGAAGGTGAGTGAGGTATCCAGAAGATCTTTTTCCTGCAGTGATTTGTCTTTATATTACAGAGCATTAGGTGTCTTACACTAATGCGTAGCAGTAACTTTTGAATGGTACCATTACGAGTATCTAGCATCATTTCCAAAATATAGTTTAATACAGTGTCTTTAACTTCTACAGTAGGGACCCTAAGAAGTTTTCTACCGTCTGGTAATGGCTAATGTGGCTGCATGAAGAATGTGAGACACAAGTGTTTTGTGACAGAAAACAATAGTTTTAACCACGAACAAGAACAACGCAAACTTTATGTGGACACCTTTATTTTAGGTAGTTCAGTTGAACCCTTTCTGACACGCCTGCCGTCACCGCTAGAGCCCATTTATTTTCTACGTCATGTAGCTATATTCTTGTCGCTGAACAAGTTACTATTACTTGTGTCGCTCTAAAATCTCTTTGTTTTAAGGGCATGATCTATCCAATTTGAAATGGTAATGCTTTTTGGTATGTGCTTGGAAGGGGCATGTGTGACTCACATTGCTGACCTGATGGGTATATGGAGGTCTTCTATCATAGTTTGAGAGGTGGGGAGGATTTGGCTACAATTTGATAAAGTGCACTTTTGTTCCTCACATCAAGTTTGGACTTTTGATCACAGCTACTTTATCTGGAAATGTTTTGCCAGTCTTTGCATATTGTGATGTGATCAAGGAAACAGTAGATCTAGACACACCCAGTAACTTTGTCAGAAATGCTCCTACTAGGTGCGCACCAACAATCATTCCCCTTTGGATCTGTCAGGTCTAAAACATGCCCGGAAAACACATAGGCAGATTTTTAGAACCCGACAAGAAATAAAGTTTATCAACTGTGATATAAGCTAGCGTATGTGAAAAAGACGGTTCTACCATTGATAAAAAGAAGTATTCTAGTTTTGTAGATTCCCCTTTTTACATGGGTATATCCAGGAGAAATAGAAATTTAGCAACAATCCTGGGGCAAACCTGCTTATTACACGATCTGACATTTGTTGCTTCAGGTGTGGTGACTCTGCCCTATATAACCTGCTGCTTACTTGTTTATACAGGTGGAGATTGATCGAAAACGTATCCCCACTGATGGAGAAGACATGGATAAGACCAGAGAGTGCAGAACACAGTAAAACATTATAACAGAGAATTGTGCACAGAACTGTAACCCATGGTTCAGAAAGCAACTGAACTGTATCATCCAGCTCAGTCTTCTAAGGTTCTTCAGTAATCATTCACATGGCGGTCTTACTTGTACAGATGTAAAGTATCAAAGCAAATATATATTATTCTGTGTAACAGAATATTTCCAATAACTTTTATTCTTCTATACCTGAAGTACAATGCTGATATGATTTACATTTATTCACACATAATTATACAAATATGCAGCAAACAATTGCTTGGGGATTTATTCTTATAACTACCTTTGCTAATAAAACTACCAGATCAAAGAATTAAAAAAAATGAAAAAAAAAAAAAAAACTTTGCCTGAGTATTTTTTGCTATTATAAACTGGTTGGGCTCCGTGATAAACAGTGGTCTAGCTGTGATCCTCCTAGTGAATGTTTATCATATGATGCTACATATAATGATTCCAAGGGGCATCTGCAAGAAGGGGCGAGAAATAAAGCATTAAAAATCGCCCTTCCCTATGGACGCTTCTGACCTTTCATCCTCCATCACTTAGATCGGCAACGCCAATGGGTGGAGAGGGGGCAGATGTGCAGTGTTAGAAGTCCCTATAGTTTCTCCAGTGTTCTCCAGGATCTTGTTGCCTAGGGATGTTGTTGCCTAGGAAACCCCCCAAGAAGAAATCCCAGAATAGGCTATGTGGACCATCACTACAGAGGATCACCATAGATATTACAGTTTACTCTTTCACTACTTAGGCATTTTATAGCGGTATTATTCAGACACTACATGGTAGTATTGTGTGGGCATCGTATGGAAGTAGTATTGTATTATTTTCCCTTGAATGGCAGTACTTGGGTGTAACCGTTCCTTAAAATGTGCATATTTATCAGTACATACACACATACTAGTGCATCTCAAAAAATGTGAATATTATTGAAAATTAAAGGGGTTCTCCAGGATTATCTTTTTATTTGTTATAGGGCTCAAAAATTTATTGTGTTAAACCTTGTAATTCATACTGTAATGAATCTATACAATCTATTTGACTTAAATTGATATCAATTATATTTTCTGTGATATTCTAATTTTTTGAGCTGTACTACTATTAATTAAAGGTAGTGTCATCTTACCTCCGTCCTGTTTTCTCAGTTTCATATTTGAATTCAGGGGTGTGTTTACTGGCTTTACTGGTCTCTACTGGCTACTACTGGTCTGCAGTGAGAAGCTGCTGATAACTCCAGGTCTGCCGCTATAGCGACCAGAGCTGACAGCCTATCAGGAGAGATCAAATAGGTCTGTAGCTATAGCGACCTGAGGAGCTGATGTAGCCCATACAAGAGGGGATATCTACGAATGGGTATTGTACACATATTGCAAAGTGACTTGTTTTTGGAAGATCTTAAACATGAAAAGCAGTCCTTGGAGTGAGACAACCCCTTTAAGTCTTAGGCTTGGTCTACACGGATTCTCATTAGAATGTGAACAGTATTTTACACTCTTTTTAGTTTTTTTTTTTTTTTCCTGTTTTTTTTATCACCGCTTTTTGCAGCGGTTTTTGGGCGCCCATTCAATTGAGGAGTACTATAATCTGCCGTTTTCCAGCGGATTATAGAACACGTTCTAAGTTTTTGCAAAAAATCTGTGTTGTGTAGACTACAGCTTGGATTTTCTATTGCGGTCTATGGGGACGATTTTACAGTCGGATTTTTGTGGATTCTAAATACTGAATTTGCTTAAACCAGTCCTGTGTAGACATGTTTCCAGGAGGAGTATTAGCAACACAATACACATTTGCAAAAAATGGTAAAGGAAATACATGTAATACCCAAAAAAGACATCTCAAGAGAGCTAACAAGTCCTCTTTTGATTGTGCTTATAAATTTACTAGAATTGATACCACATGGGGGAATGGAAGATACCCCTTTTTCTTGACATTGTATCTTTCATCAATTTTTGGGGTGTAATTGTATTCGTTAAGAGTATGTGTTGTGGGCATACAGGTTAAGCCCTTCTCACATAGTATATAGTGACTGTTTACTGAAAGCTGCCGGCATATAGAGTAACGCTTTTCCACAGAGCTGGATGCAGTGACCTTTTGCCAGTTGACAGTAAGGGTCTGTCTACATGGTCAGGTTTTTGGTCGGATTTTCAGACCGTTTTCGGATTTGAAAACCATCTGTCAACCATCCGCATAGACTTTAATAGAAAATCCGTTCAGTAGTCTACATAGAATGGATTTTCAGCTGGACATTTTTTTTACACCGCCAGTGTTCTGAAAAACTTAGCACATGCAATCTCCCACCCAGTTTTCGGGCAGAAGATGTGCATTTCAATGGTTGAGGGGGACAGGTGAATCTGCAAACCACGGACAGAACCGTTCCCCAAACCATTCAAAAGACGAAAAAATACCAGCCAGATTTTAAAGACAGAATCTGACCAATATTTTTACACTGACGTGTGGAAAGCACCCTAAGGCCCCGTTCACACGGCTTATTCTGCCGCGGAATTGCGCCCGTACTGCGCGCCGAATTTTGCGCTGCAGTACGGCGCCAATCCGCGGCAGCAATTACGGTAATCTACTGCTCTCATAGAGAACAGTGGAATCCGTCGCTACTTTCCCCCCCGCGGCGGATTCGCCGAGGGGGGGAAAGTGACATGCACATTATTCACGGCGCGTACGCGGCGTAGATAATGCATTGTCTATGGGGCCGGGAGCAGCGCCCCCACCGCGCTCCGGCCCCGCCCCGGCCCGCCCCTTATTCCCGGATTGTGAACTTCAAACCATTCAAAACAAAATCCGCGGGTTGATATTTTAAGCCGTGTGACACACCCTAACTGTCACTTGGAAGTGAATGAGTCTACCAGGTGCGCACCAACAATCATTCTCCTTTGGATCTGTGAGGTCCAAAACATCATGCTCGGAAAACGAATAAGCAGATTTTCGTAGAGTCTGAATGAGTCTAATGCCTGGAGCTGCATCAAAGGCTTTGAGTGATTAAGTTCAGCTGAGCATGTCAGGTGACATTGTCTGTTTAGCTGCTGAATCCTGTATTCTAAGGCTATGTTCACACGACTTAAAATGGGACGTATTACAGTCCGTAATTACGCGCCGTAGTTCGCGAATTACGGCTGGAATACGTCCCAGTCATTACGGTAATCCACAGTTCTCATAGAGAACTATGGATTACATCTCCTCTCCCTGTTCGGCGAATACGCCGCAGGGGGAGATAAGTGACATGTGCATTACTAGCGGCATATACGCGTCGCTGATAATGAAAGTCTATGGGCCGGCGAGGTGCCGGCCTCCCGCCCCCGTCCACACGGCGTAATTACGCCCCGCAAATAAGCCGTATGAACATAAGCCTAAGGGGCCGTTCACACGGCTTATTCTGTGACTGATTCCAGCCGTACTGCGCACCATATTTGCGCTGCAGTATGGCTGGAATCCGTATCAGTCATTACGGTAATCCACAGTTAGTTCTCACTTCCTTTTCCCGCCCGGCGAATACACCGAGGGGGGAGAAAGTGACATGCACATTATTTACGGCGTGTACGCGCCGTGAATAACGCATGTCTATGGGGCCGGCGAGCTGCCTCTCCCGCTGCACGGCAGCTGGCGTAATTGCGGGGCGAAATCCATCCCCGCAATTACGTCGGCAATAAGCCGTGGGAACATTGCCTAATAGTGCGGATCAAGGCTGGACCCATAATTATTATTTATTCTATTAAGATGCATAGAAAAAATTCAGGACAACTGCAGTGTAAATTACTAGAAGAAAATCCCAGTCACATACAGTGGGGATAAAAAGTACTTAGCCACCAATTGTGCAAGTTCTCCCACTTAAAAAGGTGAGAGAGGCCTGTAATTGACGACATAGGTCGACCTCAACTATGAGAGACAAAATGAGAAAACAGATCCAGAAAATCACATTGATTTTGGAAAGAATTTATTTTCAAATTATGGGGGAAAATAAAATTTTGGTCACCAAAACGATTTCTGTCTCTCTAGCCCTATCACAAGGCTTTTGGGGAAAGGAGCGGGAAAAGCTCATGCGCCCTTTATGGTTGTAACAAACCCTCAATTTATTCTGATTCATGTTTTTTTGAGAAGCAAAAAGGAATAATTGTCAGCCAATATTGTCTTTTACCCCGTTTGGGGTTTTGCCCTAACATGTAGAAAGAGCATTTTTTGGTTTTTATGGTGGGAGGCAATGAGGGCTGAGAAAAGGGGAACTTTTTCCTTATGGGGCACATTTAAGGTGTTGTGTTTTGTTGCCTTTTGCCCAAAAATAAGCATGTTCAAAAGGGGATTATGGGAAAGGAGGGGAAAGCTCACTGCCCCTTGGTTGTAAACAAATCCTAAATTTTTTACTTTTGTTCCATCTTTGAGAAGCAAAAAGGGGAAAAAAAATTTTTCCCCCAAAGGGCTATTCAACCCCGGGGTTTGACTGGGCGTATTTGGCCGTAATTTGCGCCGTATGCATCAAATTGGGCGAATAGTCCCGTCATTACGGTAAACCAAGTTCTTAGAAAGTTTAATTTTTTCCCCCTTTTTCCCGTCACAATACGGCGAGCGGGGGAGAAGTGACGTCAATTTTTCAAAGGCGTATATGCCGGAATAATGATGTCTATAGGGGCCGGGGGATGCCGGGCCCCCCCACTCCAACTCCGGAGCCCGGGTAATTCTGGATGTCCCCCCAATTTTGCCCTGAATAAGACATGTTAAACCCCGCCAAAATTTAACTTAAAATCCTGTGGTGAAGCCCCAAAAGCTGTCGAAGGGGACCGAAAAAATTGTAGCCTGCACCAGGTGGGAAGACAATCTGCATAGGCAAGCAGTTGGTGTGAAAAAAATTTAACTGTGGAGCAATAATTAGAAAATGGAAGACATTCAAGACCACTGATAACTCCCCCCATCTGGGGCTCCATGCAAGATTTCCCCCCGAGGTCAAAATGATCAAAGAAAAGGAGCAAAAACCCCCAAAATACTCGGTGGCCTGTAAATTTTACCTGCAGAGAGCTGGGCCCACTACAAAGGTCCTCTAACACACTATGCCGTAGGGACTCAGATCCGCAGTGCCAACTGGCCCTTTGCTTAACCCAGTACTGCCCGGGGCCGTTGAAGTTTGTTAGAGGCTTTTGGGATGTCCAGAAAGTAGGGGGAAAATGTCATATGGTCAGATGAAACCAAAGTGAACGTTTTTAAAAACACAACTTGTGTTTGGAGGGAGAGAATGCGGTTGCTTCCAAAAAACACCATACCTATTGAAGCTGGGGGGACAATTTGCTTTGGGCTGTTTCTCTGCAAAGGGACCAGGAATGATGACCGGGACTAAAGGGAATGTTTTAGGCCATTTTCGTGAGATTTTGAGTGCAAACCATCACCAAGGGCATTGAAGATGAAACGTGGCTGGGTCTTTCAGCTTGAAAATGATCCCAAGCAAAAACCACCAGGACAACGAAGGAGTGGATTTATAAGAAGCATTTGAAGGTCCTGGAGTGGCCTATCCAGTCTAAAGATCTAAACCCCATAGAAAACCTTTGGAGGGAGTTGAAAGTCCGTATTACCCAGCGACAGCCCCAAAACATCACTGCTCTAGAGGAGATCTGCATGGAGGAATGGGCCAACTTACCAGCAACAGTGTGTGCCAACCTTGTGAAGACTTACAGAAAACGTTTGATCTCTATCATTGCCAACCAAGGATATATAACAAAGTATTGAGATAAACTTTTGTTATGACCAAATACTTTATTTTCCACCATAATTTGCAAATAAAGTATTTCCAGATCAGACAATGTGATTTTCGGGATTTGTTTTCTCATTTTGTCTCATAGTTGTGGTTTACCTATGATGTCAATTACAGGCCTCTCTCATCTTTTCAAGTGGGAGAACTTGCACAATTGGTGGCTGACTAAATACTTTTTTTTTCTACTGTATGTTGTCGGACTAAGGCAGGAGAAATTATCCCGATGACCCACCTTTTATCAATACATGGCATGTGCATGTTCACTTTTGGGTACAGTCAAACCTTGGTACTCAATGATTTAAAAATTTGTAGAATTTGGTATTTGACACATTTTGTCGCTGAAAACTCATCATGGTATTTGGTGTGTGCTTGTCAATCAATGAACATGTATTGCAATCCTGGGAAGCATATATATGCTCCAGCAGTTGACCAGTCAGTGAGGCTCTTGCACAGTGCATGTGCATATCCACCTTTGGGTACAATAAAACCTTATGGCGACATCTATGAATTCACCTTCGTCATTTTTTTGCCAGTTCTATAGATGTATGAACAGTCCTACGGCCAAACTTGGCGCAATGTGCGCCTGACGACACATTTTAATGCACCAAAGTTTGATGCGAAACTGCCATACAAAGTTTGCGGCATAGCACTCATTCATACTGTTGTATTATATACTTCTCTGTATCTATTTAAAACTGGTGTGTCAGCACCAAGTTACAAAAATAGCGCATGCAAATTCATAGATGTCCCCCTTAGTGCTCAATGATTACTGGACTCACTGAGTTTGGTATTCAACAAATTTTGACATAAAAAGCTTGCATTGCAATCCCTGTAAAGTACATGCACGTTTTAGAAGATGACCTGTTGATGTAGCTCCTGCATTGTACAGATCCTCACTCAGTCTTGTGTATGCATGCTCCAGTGGATGACCTGTTGGCCTAACTCCTGCACAGTGCAGATCCTCACTTGGTCTTGCGTATGCATGCTCTAGCAGATGATCTGTTAGGGTATGTTCACACGGCATGTTTGGATCCTTGTTTCGGACCCTAAACAGACCCAAACATGCATCTAACAATGTGCAGTGTGATTTGCATTGCTTTCAATGCAAAACATGCATCGGCATTCAGGGGAGTGATCGCCGATGTGTGTTTACATGCGTCTTTGTGATGCGTCTTTCAGATCCATTCAAATAATTGACATGTCAATTCTTGATCCATTTGACGCACCAGACACTCTATTTAAAACGATAGCATGCGATCCTGCTGCAGAAAAAGGCATCCAAACACGCACCTGCGTGTTGGATGCGTTTTGGATGCCATTTACACAGCGCTTTTGAATGTGCTTTTCGGATCCAAAACGGACCCAACACGCCGTGTGAACATGCCCTTAGTGTTACTCCTGCACAGTTCAGAATCCCCCTTGGTTTTCTGTGTACATGCTTCAGCAGATGACCTGTTGGTGTAGCTCTCAGACAGTGCAGGATCCTATTCAGTCTTGTGTATGCATGCTTCAGTAGGTGATCTGTCAGTGTAGCTTTTGCCTAATGGAGAACATGTATGTACGTTCCAGTGGAGGACCTGTCCATGTGGTCTTTGCACAGTGCAGAGCCCTGCTTGGTTTCATGTTCAGCATGGGTCCTAAGAATTTTACACAAAAAAAATTAAACAATGGGGTTTAGCAATAGGGGGCCCCCATATACCAGAATTACAATTTGTGGGAAAAACACGTACTGTATGTAAAATATAATAAGAAGCATGCACTTTCTAATAAGTTTGGTAAATCTGACAGCAGTATATCTTCCATTAAGTGAGGCACATCTTTGCCGGGGCGTCTAAAGGGTTAAACCGCGCCAGCGGGCGGCGGTGCCCCCCCACGCTGCAAGCGCCGGGTGTCAGCTGCAATTAGCCGCTAACACCTGGCGGCTATGTAACAGGGTCGCGCTGCGATTCTCTTACACATCTCCGTACCACCACCATGACGTACCCATACATCAGGGTGGTTGAAAGGGTTAATGAACGTTCATAGTGTTTTTAGAAGCCAAAAAGCTTGCAGAGATGTCTGGTGGTGTCAAGGAGCAAGAAGGTGAAAAAGACCAACAGTAGACTACGTTCGTGGCACCTGTGACTTTTACCCGTCAGGGTATCCTACATCTACATAGCATTATACACCAGTGCAAATATTATACAAATTATGTGGTTGTATTTTCTGCCCAGGTCTCAAATGGAAAAGACACGAGGAGAGAAACTTGCAGTGAATCTCAAATCTCCACTTCTTACAAAACCAGCTAAAAAACACATACATTATGCAATAACCATGTGTGTCCCACCAGATTACTATCCGGAATCTACAAAGTGCCGCAATTTTTTAATTATTTTTTTTACCTTTCCTTATTGTAAATCTATATAACTCTATAACATACTTCGGTGTGCACCAGTGTAGAATCATTGCCTTCCGCTAATTTTACTGAAATGCTAAAAATGTTCTTTCCTGTTCTTGAAGCAATTAGTAACAGCAGATGTGACTAATTAGCAGTGAAGAGCTGTATTGTGACAGGTAGATAAAATTGTCAAACGCGCCAGTTCTGCACCTCACAGGTGTTTATAACCTCTGGGCGTAAGTCAAATGCAACAAATAAGACAATCAGAAATTTTACATATAGTCTGCTGTGACAATTAGCAGAAATAAAAAATTTTGCCCACTCTTATGGAGGAAATCGCATCATGTGCAGATCTTCCTTCCCGGAGGGAGAAGTCTATTTTAATTTACTGTCATTTTCTGAGACAATATGTCGTTACTGTAGAGGCAGCAGTGACAATGAGGAGATAAATACTTTGTAAAGCTTCATGATTGGAAGCAAGATGTCATATATTATTTTATTGTGAATTAAAATAAGTATGGGATGAGGCGAGTGAGCTGATGGACGAGGATGTTAAAAACCGGTCATCTATAAAGTGGCCTTAATAGCAGGGTTGGAGAAGCTCACAAGATGATTAGAAGTTCTCGCCCGTTACTCAAGTGTTCCAGCAGTGGACATCACCATCTCAAAATAACAGAGAAACAAATGACTTTTTTCTCTTGTTTTTACTTTCTGAGTTGATTAAACAATAAAGTTTTAGTATTGGGATGTTCTGTGTATCATAATGACAGCAGATGGAACAGGGGTTGCCACATCAAAAGGGCCTATGGAGAGAAATGGACCCATATTTTCAAAGTATTACATGACAGCCATTCATTTAAATAGGCATATCTTGGCCACTTTTCAAAGTCTGGCCAGTTTTATAAGTATAAGGATGAATTGAAACCAGAATCCAGCATTAGGTGGAAACATCTCCTGATCTGACCATCCCTTCTTCTCTCCTTCACAGATTTGACAACTGCTCCCATCACTGCAAATCCTACTCTGTCTGTTGCTGGATTTCCCCCTGCATAATCCATTTGATATGTTTATGACATATTTTCACAGCTCCACTTTGTGTCTTTCATCCCCTGCTGTGTAAGGCTCAGTACACAATGTGTTATTATGAACAGATGACGGAACCGTTCTGACGGATGGAAGAACGGATGCGTTAGCGCAGGGGTGTCAAACTGCCGGCCCTCCAGCTGTTGGGAAACTACAACTCCCATCATGCCCAGTGTTATAGATTATACAAATGCATGATGGGAGTTGTAGTTTCCCAACAGCTGGCGTGCCGGCAGTTTGACACCTGTGCGTTAGCGTGTTCATTCACTAATGTAGTATTGGAAAAGTATTTCTGCTACTTTGATTAAATGAAAATTTGAGGTTCTTAGGGCAACATGTCCCAACTCGCCAACTCCAGTTTTTTGGTCTATTTTGCGCCCAAACCACTTTTGACGCCATATTCTTGTTGTAAATGAACTGTCGTACTCCAAAACTAGACACATTATACGCCGGGCTTGACACTTTGTAATGCACCTAAATATGGTACACTGTGCGCTCCCGTCGTGCAATGCGCCTATTGAGGCGCATTATATATGTTATGCGCCTCCATCAGGCAATGCGCCACGATAGGCGCATTACATATACTACCAATGATATGCTATGCGCCGCGAGTTGCGCAATGCGCCTTTTTTTTATACGATGCGCCTTTTTAGCGCATTGAGGCACCAGTTTTTCTAAAGTATCGGACTTTCAGGCATACTTTAAACTGATTTAATGCGCCTAAAACTGGCATGGATGCGCCACTTTCCGGACATATCGCCCTTAGTGTACATTTTTGATCAAAACTGTAATAAGCCCACCTGCCATTCGACAAGAAGACCTCAATACAGGTCGGAACCACGCTACATTTTACCCCTCTTGGTGCCTGTTCAGACCTCCACACTTCAGGGAGAGTAAATTCCAGTTACAAGGTACTCTGCATTAAATTAAAAGCCTGTGCAGGCATCCAGAGAGGTAAAATGCAGCGTGGATTCTCATCTGTATTGAGGTCGCCTTGTCGATGGCAGGTGGGCTTATTACAGTTTTGATCAAAAATGTACACGAAGAACCTCAAATTTTCATGTATGCAAAGTAGCAGAAATGCTTTTCCAACAGTTCTGCCTTTTGATTGCTTTTTAGTGCTAGTAGTGTGCTGCTGATATTGGATTGTGCTTGTATTTTGCTGCCACACCAGTGAGCACCTATGTTAATTTTTTTTTCAAAAAAAACTTTTTGAATGTGCATACCAAATATTGTTCACTAATGTAGGTGGACAGATATGCAACATGCATTGACATAGTGTCCGTTTTTACACTTCTCGTCAAATATGTGTTTAATTTTGACGTTTGTATCCGTCATAAAATATATAAACAAACCTACCCAATCAAATTGCTGGGAAAAACAGGTGATGGCCAATAGAAATGCTAGTAAAAGAAAAAGAAAAAAAAAACGGATGTCAAACGTATGCTCCAAACAGTGCACGTTTGGCATACGTTTAACGTATACGTTTTGACGGATGGTCAAACGCAGTGTGCACCTAGCCTAAGTTGCTTCAAAAAGTGTACCATGTTCTGTTCATCCCCACTTTGCTAATTAGTTGACTTGACTCCTCCTCCTCCTCCTGTTCTCACCTGGGCAATCAGATTAGGGTTTTGATTCAGTATAAATTAGCCTGTACTGATCAAATTTTGGCCACAAACAAAACGACTGTCTATCCTACTCAAACCTGGTTACCTCCTCTCTGCTCCTCCTGGCTGCTGGAGTCATATCCTCTAACCTGGGTCCTTTCAGCACAGTCTCACTAATGTAATCAAACCAATCTGCCACTGCAAACTCCTTTAGCCCCATCAACTTAAAACACATTCTTCTTCATTTCCTGATCCCTACTCCACCTATTTCTCCCTCTAGAATGCACGGTCTGGTGGCCTCCAATTTACCAATGCTCCACACCCCCTCCTATTCCCCCACCCGGTAACAAGCATAGCGGAGGTATCAGCCTTCTTCTGTCAGATAACTGTTCCTTTGTCCTCACTGCGCCTCTACCTTCCTTCACATGCCTCCCCCTTTGAGGTGCACTCTATCCGCATCTACTCCACCTCCTATCTCCAAGTGGCAGTTGTCTACTGATCACCAGACCCTGCCAACGCCTTCCTCAACCACTGAGCTTCCTGGCTCCTCCACTTTCTTTCCATTGACATCCTGAGAAACTTCAACACTCCTATTCCTAACATCCCATTCAGCTGCCAGGAAAATCCTATCCTCTTCCTTTGGCTTCTCGCAGTGAACCACTGGAGCCACTCACAAAAAGCGACACCACATTGGACCTTGTCTTTACACCTCTGCCCCTTATCTAACTTCTCCTACTCTCCTCTCCATTTTTTTTCTGACCACAATCTGCTTACCTTCTCCACTTCACCTGTCCCTCCTGTCTTGAACCTAGTTCCCATATGAGTCTCCAAGTTCCTAACCCTCGCACTCTCTCTGACTCTCTTCTCCCTCTCTCTACCATTTCCGTATTTGATGACACAGATGCTGCCATGGTTTTCTACAATACTACAATCACATCCACTCTCGATTTGTTTGTCCCCTTCACACACACACAAAAGAACACGCAAAATAGACAACGATCTGACTAAAAAACCTGAGGCAAGCTTCCAGAGTTGCTGAACGCCACTGGAAGAAAACCCACTCCACCGATAACTTGGCTGCATTCAAACAGTCACTCCTCAAATTCAGGTCTGCTCTCACCTCTGCCAATTAGGATTACTTTACCAACATAATATCCTTTCCATTCTCTGGCCCCCCACCACTATCTCTCCTCTCAGCAAATGATTTCGCCACTCACATCTCAAACAAGATCAACCTCATCAGAGAAAGCTTCAACCCACAGTTACTACTGCCCACCTCCATACCTGCACAGTCCTCACCTCCCTCCTCTCTACCTGCACAGTCCACACTGCCTGCCACACAATGCTCTTCTTTCTTAACCTGCTTTCATGGTTCCATAACAGCTTTCCTCCTATTTCCAAACCCAAACCCTCATACCTCATCCCAGACCATCTCGCCCCATGCCACCCCACCTACCCCAGACCGAGTGCTTTATTATCCATCCTCACCCCTTTTTCAACCTATCGCAAAACCTCGGCATCTTCCCCTTCCCCCTCCTTTAAACACGCTACCATCACACCCATTAAAGAAACCCACTCTTACCCCCCCTCTCTATCACCCTACCCCTGTTCCATTTACGCCATCTATCTTGAACGTCCTCCCTTTTTTCATTCACGTTTCTTAAACCTGCTGCAATCTAGTTTCAAAATCCCAACCCTACCGAAATCCCCTAAAAAAGGTGCCCAAAATGACCTAGTTTGCTAAACCTCACCCACTACTCTATCTTTTCTTTTAAAATCTGCCCTGGGCCCTTTGCACTTTCGAAAAACTCCCTCCGCACACTTCTCTAAACCCCTTGGCATCCAGACTGGCCTTTCCTGAATCTCCTCATACCTCATTGACTAGACGTTCAGTGGCTTTCACTCCCGCTCCACCTCCTCCTCTTTCTGTTGGTGTTCCTCAGGGGTCAATCTTGGGTTCTACTCTTCTCTATCTACACCCTCGGTCTGGGTCAGCTCATAGCATCACTCGGCTTTAAATACCACTTTTATGCTGATGACACCCAACTTTACATCTCCGTCCCAGATATTTAAACCCCTGCCCCCCCGGGCCCAAATGTCTATCTTCCACACCCTTCTCCCCCCCTTCCTAAAACTTATGTGGAGAAAAAATGAACTTATTTCCTTTCTAAATCCCACTCTATCTCCCCACCTATCTATTATCCAGTCACATCCAAATTCTTTTCCCCGTCCCCAGGTCCACGGCTTGGGATAATCCTGATCCTTCCCCATCCTTCAAGCCCCCACATACTGTAAAAGCCCTTTCCTCTGCCTCCGCCTCCCCCTTAAAAATATAGCTCAAATTCTTATTCCCTTAACTTCAATACCAAAACTCCTAGTCCTTGCCCTTTTTCACTCCCACCCAGACTTCCAAATCCTTCTCCCCGTAGCATCCTGCCCCCTTCAACCATCCCTTTAATCCTCGTTCTTCCTCCCAATCCTTCACTGGGTACCGTTGAGTTCAATTTTAAGGTTTTTCCTCCCTCACTGTGTCTTTCACAAGCTTTTTTGTAGTTTAGGGAAGAACACTCCCCAGAACAAATTTTTTGTTTTGGGGAAGGGTATAGATGTACTGTGTATACATGTAAATGGGTATATTTTTTTAAATAGGGAAAAAGTAAGGGTTTAAATTGACTAAGAACCTTTCTTAAGGGGAAGGGGCGGCATTGGTGTGGAGCAGTTAGGAGAAAAGGGCGCGGGACACATATAAAAAAAAAACCGCCAGTGTTTCCAATTCTTTTTTTGTTGAGCCAGCTCGGGCTGGCCCCAAAAGGAACGGAAACTCTGTTAGACCCCTGAGCATGGCGACCTCATTAAATCCTTGAGAGAGGCAGAAATGCAAAGAAAGAGACAGCAAGAGGCAGAGTTAAAAAAAAGGGG